>OY284495.1:28911592-29221613 GCA_958336395.1 Ctenicera cuprea | reverse complement strand
ACATCAGGTCAGACCTGTTATTTTAGTGTCCGTACTTGATAACTAGATGCAAATCCGACCTAAATCGTTAAATATATTCCATTTCTATTTTTTTTTGTGAAATAACATAACTTGCTATTAAGTACAATTGTTTACATACATAGACTGCTTCTGTATAGACGTATTAACTTACGTCGTAAACACTTAGATTGTGGTATTGGTTGGGTGAGAGCGAGTTGCGTGTTTGTATGAGAAAATAAAGCTTAAAAGAGGAATTTCCCGTCAGCCTAATACTTGTGCCTAACAATAATGGTTATTAACCTCTACCGAGCTTTATTTTGTAAATGTGTCATTTTCTTGCTTAATATGCGTCCTTCTCATTATTGTGTCTCTTCACTATGTAGCAATTTATGTCATTTCGACATGATGATCTATAGTTTTCTGTGATTTGCTAGAACAACTGTGAATACAATTTAGTTAAGTACGTGCCGCGAATCGTATTTGTAAGTTACGATTCGTGGTCTAAATGATATTTTCGACGATTTTGGAGTCGACGGGCGGGATCGCGCTGGCTTGGACCTTCGCCTCCTTTGGCTAGAGTAAGTTACTAAATAAAGTACATGTACGATAGCTTAGTACTTCTACATTTGAAAATATCATTTAATATCGAGGTGCTTGTGCTATCACTGACTTTTGTTGTCTGATATTCGACGTTTAAATGATATTTTCAGATATCTTTCTCTAAATAGGCACGATTTGCATGTCGCCACCATCTTCATAATTATTATTAACTATATTATATGATTATGTTTAACATGAAAATTTTGTACAGGCTGTGTTTTTAACATCAACAAAAGTACCTATTATGTTTCTCTCTTTAGGCCTCTCTTTCAATTGTGTTAACTTTTATAATAAAGTTTAATAAAAGTAACCTAAAAATTATCTACAACATTACAGTGTGTTATGATCGCCTGCGTAAAGCGTTCTCTTTTCTCAACAGTTGATTAGGGAACGGTAGTAGTTGTTGTTTCATCCGAGTCGTGAGTGGTATGAAAATAAATTTATTATTTATCCTCCATAAATTTATTTAACACCGGTAACACTCCTTTGTTTCCTTCTAGAAACAAGAGGAGGAAAAGGAAGTGAGTCGGCGCAAAGAAAAGGAAAGACGTGATCCTCATTCGGCTTCGCGCTCCCCCACACCACGACGAAAAGAAAAAGAGGAAAAGAAAAGGCGGCGATCTCGATCAAGGCAAGAATTTAATTGACGCCGTAGAGTAGCTCCGATGTATTTAACGATACAGGATGAGAATATTGCATTTTTTTAAATGAAAGTTGTTTGGGGCCTAGTACTTTATGCCAAAATCCAAAATTTTCTGTACTGGAATGTCACTGAATTTTTCTTGAAATTTTTAAAACGACAGAATGTAAAAGTTTTATATCATTGAAACGAGAAAAAAAATCTTTCCAACTGCCTAAAGTATGGAAACACGCTATTTACGGCTAAATCACTGCTTGCTTTAAAAAAACTTTTCTGCCCAATGTATTTATAAGGTCATAGAGCATAATCTCTTTCGGTATTTTAACAAAAACAATTTTTTTGTATTTGCGAGGAATGGCGCCACATGAAATTTTTTTAAATGAGAATGTATTTGTGTTTTGGTGTCATTTGATAGATTTTTTTGTCCTCTTTTCAATGACGTGTCCGTGTCATGTGATTGCATAGGAAAACAAAAAAATAAATTTAAAGCTAGAATGCTGTTGTTTTCTGGTTTTCTTGACAATTACAATTCACTTTAGCAAAACAAAAGAGAAGCTACTACTTTTGCCCACATTAAACTGTGTTTTGGTGGTTGCTGTTTTTAAATTGGATTTAGTTGTCATTAAAGTATACACTGTGTCCATAAAGTAAACCCCCCCCCCCCCCCCCCCAACTAACTTTTGAACGACTTGATATTTTTCTATAAAATTTGGTGTGCTGTAATGGGAAATTAAATACTATTTTTTAGACCATATTAAAATTTTGTATCATCCAAAATGGCGACTGGGCGCCATTTTGAAATTTTTTTTTAAATAGAAAGGGGGTTCGAGTGACACCTCATTTGACAGGTCTTTTAATTCTGCGTCTGATCCTAGAGGTTCAAAGAAAAATATTTAGCCATAACAAAATGGCGGATTTTAAACAAATGGACTCACTCAATTCAAAATTGTTTTGATTTTCTTATCCAGTAGTCCACTTTTTCATTTGCAGGACTAAATTTTCTCAGAAATATCTCAGGTGGCTTGAAATAATATTGAAAACGTTATGTTCCAACAAGGCGGTGCGCCGCCTCATTATTATCGGCCTGGTTCTGACTTTCTCAACGAACATTTTTTTGGCAGATCGATTGTTAGGCGGGGGCCTGTAGAATAGCCGGCTCACTCCCCAGATTTAATTTTCTTAGATTTTTTTCTATGGGGGAATGGGAATATCTGAAATCGAAAGTGTACAGAACCCGTCCAGAAACAATTGAAGAACTGGAGCAACGCATTACAGAAGTTTGCAGAATTATCACTCCAGAAAGTCATGAAAATGTAAGGCAGGAATTTCATAACCGACTTTTTATGTGCTTAGAAGTGGTAAACATTTCGAACACTTAATTTAACTAATTTAAGCTTTAATTCTTAGTAGTAGAAAATTACTGGGTAATTGGGGAAATAGCTCATACCCCTTTATTTAAGAGATGGGGCTGATAAAACATTTCTGTTTAAGCTAAATTGCTCATGAGTGATAGTAGAATCAAGTTCGCAACTTAATTTTTAGGTGCAACAATGTTTAGGGAGGTGTATTTTCTCCTCTTACTCAATATTTGACTGACAAATTTGCTATTTGTTTTATTAATAAGTTTGATCTTTACTTTGTTGAAGTTTGTTTTAGTTTATTGTAAATTAAACAATTCTCAATTTCAACAGGGTATTTATTTTAGCCTTATACGTATGTTGACATGTCATTTTCAGAGGCAAGACTAACAATAAACAGTTGGTGTTGCTGTAGGACACTAAATCTTCATAACTTGATCTTGGTTTTCTATATCTGCGTCCAGATGACTTGATTTCTATATATATATGAGCGAGTATAATTTTACAGCTTTAACGCCGTATCTCGCAACCTACATGCCATCTGTCAGCCTACACGCCATCTGTCTCTGTCTTGCCAATTCTCCTCAGTTAATTGTTTCTTCTCCATGGTATCTATTACCTCTCTTCTCCAGGTTTTGCAAGGACATCCTCTTTTCTTTCTTCGGTTGTTCGGGAACCATTCATAAACTTTTGGGGCCATCTTTCACGTTGCATTCTTCTTAAGTGGCCATACCATAGCAGCCTTTTTGTTTCGATCTTATCTAGTACAGTACCCTCCACTTTCATTTCTCTTCGGATATGTGTATTTCTCACATGTTCCAGTCTAGATCTTCAGCAGCTCCGTTTGAGAAAGTCCATTTCTACTGTAGTTATTCTTTTTTATATTTCTTTCTGTTATCTGCCATACTTCAGCGCCATATATTGCTTTCTAGAATTGCACTATATATTCTTCTTTTTGTACTATTTTCTATTTCTTTGGACCACAGCAGAGAATTTAATCTTTGAATTGCTTGTTTTCCTTGTCTCACTCTGTTGTCTATCTCCCGTTGACTATTTCCATCTTTTGATATAATTACTCCCAGGTATTTATATTCATCACAGGCGTTTATAGATTTACTTTCTAAGTTTAGATCCGCAATTTCATTGTTCCCTACTACCAGATACATGGTTTTGTCCGTATTTATATTCAAACCCCATTTTTAGTAGCATTCTATTAATTTTCGCATCATATAGTTGATGTCGTCTTTGGTGGTGGATATAACCACCTGATCTTCCACGAAGAAGAGAGTGTGCAAGAAATCTTCGTCACCTTGTACTCCCATCGGTTTGCACGTGGATTTCCATTCCTTTAGCACTTCTTGTATATACCTATTAAATAGAGTCGGTGATAAAGAACAGCCCTGTTGCAGTCCCTTTGATGAAACAAAACTACTTGAAAGTAGTCCTCCCATTTTAATTTTATTTTCTCAATTTTTGTACAGTTCTTAACAGCATTTAAATATTTTTTACCCCCTTCATATGTTTCTAGAACTCCGTACATTTTCTTTATTGGTACCATGTCATAGGCTTTTTGTATATCTACGAATACTAGGTGTGTTTCTGCGTTTCTTTTTTTTCTTTTTTCTATCAACTGACGTAGAGTAAAAATACTGTCGATGCACGACCTTCCCGCTCTAAAACCACTTTGTTCTTCACTTTCATTAATCTCGCCTTCTATTCTTGCCTTTAGTATTCGTCCATACAGTCTCAATATAGAACAGGTCACGCTGACTCCGCGATATTTGGCACAATTCATTTTATTGTCCTGTTCAAAAATTGAACTAATATAGGCAGTCTTCCATTCCTTTGGAATACTCTCACCATCCATCATGCAAGAGTTAAAAATTTCCGTTAATATATCTGTCACTATCGATGGGCTATGTTTGACCAATTCTATTGGAATACCTCTAGGATATGGCGATCGTTAATTTTTTGTGGCTTTTAGCGCTGCTGTCACTACTTCACATGTTATTCTTTCCATTTCTTGGGGCATTTCTGTTGTTTCTTTTATGTGAGTAGAACGAGAAAATCAGAATACGAGGTAGAAAGTTTAACACAAGAAGAAGGGCAAAAGAGTTATGAAGCAGAAATTGAGGCTAGAATAAAAGAAGGAGGGAGGAATAAGGACAATATCGAGGAGAACTGGAAGGAAATTAAAAGCAGTATAAAGAGTGCAGCAGAGCAAGTCCTAAACAAGAAAAGAAAAAAGAAAAAGGTGAATAACTGGTTCAATAGCGACTGCGAAAGGGTACGAGAAGAGAAACTAAAGACAAGGAAAAAAATGATAGAAACCGAAAGACAGGAAGATAGAGAAAAATATGCAGAGCAAAGAAGAAAAACCAAAAGAACTTACAGAGAGGCAAAGAGGAAATATTGGCAAAGACGCACAGAGCAGACGGAAAAATACTATAGAGAAGGAGAAATAAAAAACTTCTACCAAGAAATAAAGCAAATAAGACGAGGCTACTAGCAAACACCAATAGCATTTAAGAACGAGAATGGAGAAAGATTAAGTAATGAAGAACAAATAATTATGGGCTGGAAAGAATACTTCTACAGGTTTACTGAACGAAGAAGAAGCCAAAAGCCAAGGAAACGAAGAGCAAAATTCTGGAGAAATAGATGTAGACGAAGAGGAAGTAGTAACAGAAAACATAGAACCCCCAACAAGAGACCAAATAAGTACCACATTAAAGAAGTTAAAAAATGGAAAAGCCCCTGGAGAAAATGGAATAAAAAACGAACTGATCAAGTACGGAGGAGAGGAATTAACATTAAGGATTCACAATCTATTAACCAAAATATGGCAACAAGAGAAGATCCCAAAAGAGTGGGCGGAAGCAATAATAACCCCTATACACAAGAAGGGAGAAAGGACAGTCTACAACAACTACAGAGGAATAGCTCTATTAGACACAACTTACAAAATTCTCGCAACAAGTCTAAGAAATAAACTACAATCCTATACAGAAAAAAAAATAGCAGAATATCAAGCAGGATTTAGACCAGGCCGTTCAGTCACCGACCAACTGTTCATCCTAAAAGAAACCCAAGATATGTGCCGAGAGTACAATAAGGAGGTTCAAGTTTCCTTTATCGATTTTCTGAAAGCATATGACACACTAAAGAGAGAAATGGTATACAAGGCAATGAAGAACTTAAAGATCCCCAAAAAGTTGATTAATCTGGTACAGATGACACTACAGAAAACATCAAATAAGGTGAAATGGAAAGGAAGGACATCAGAGAGCTTCCATGTTAGAAATGGTGTGAGACAAGGAGACCCACTCTCTACAATCCTGTTTAATATAGTGCTTGAATATGTAATAAGAAGAAGTAAAATAAACAGAACAGGAAGCATAATTAATGAAAGCCATCAATGTATAGCCTACGCCGACGATCTGGTGTTAATAACAAATACCAAAGTTAAACTGACAAAAGTAATAAAAAGAGTTGAAGAGGAGGCGAGGAAAGTAATAGAAAGGCAAAACCTAATAATCGAACGACAGGGTGAAGAAGCACTGGAAATGGAAAGAGTAAAAGTATTCACATATTTAGGGGTACAGATAACAGAAGACGGAAGAGAAGAGGAAGAAACAAAAACGAGACTGGTAAGAGGAGATAAAGCAGCAGGAGCATTAACACCCATTTTGAAATCAAAATATATATCAAGAAAAGCAAAAATACAGGTGTATAAAACAGTGCTGAAACCTATAGCAACATATGGATGTGAAGTGTGGAAGCTGGGGAAAGTAAGAGAGACAAAGCTGCTGATGTGGGAACGAAAGATGCTGAGAAAAATTTACGGTGGGCATAAAGAAGAAGGTTTATGGCGAAGAAGAACTAACAAAGAGCTAGAAGAATTGTACAATGAGCCGTCAATAGTGCAACACGTGAAACAACAACGAGTTAGATGGTTGGGGCATGTTCAGCGTATGGAAAACAGTAGAATGACCAAGATAGTGGTAAAGATAAATCCGATAGGGGTAAGGCCTAGAGGAAGACCAAGAAGTAGATGGAAGGAAGAGGTGACACGGGACCTGAGAGAAGTGGGAATAGAAGATTGGAGAAAAAAAGCCGCAGATAGAAAAGAGTGGAGAAAAATAACCCAGGCAATGGGCCGTCATGACCTGTAAAAGCCACATATATACAGGGTGTTTCTTAATAACATGCTAATATTTAAGGAGGTTATTCTTGGGTCCATTTTGAGAAAAAAACTTCATATGAACATATGTCCTAAAGGTCTTAACTTTTGAACTACAGGGTGCTAAAGTTTTAAGAAAAAATTCTTTTTTTTATGATAACTTTGGTATGACCCTAGATATTTTTGTGAAACGTAGTACGCATCTTCTACGCATAAAAAGGCATTTTCTGCTGTACAACATAATTTTTTATTCTTGCCAGTGGCGTTCGTGCGGTATTTGCGAAAACCGTACGTCAAACGAAAAAAAATCAAGAGACCAGATTTGCTCAGAAAGGAATGAGGATTTCAAAAATAATTTTTACTTTAAGAAAAAGCAGTGGCGTATCACTTTTCTCTTTAAAATGATTCAGTGCAAATCCCGCACGAACGCCACTGGCAAGAATAAAAAATTATGTTGTACAGCAGAAAATGCCTTTTTATGCGTAGAAGATGCGTACTACGTTTCACAAAAATATCTAGGGTCATACCAAAGTTATCATAAAAAAAAGAATTTTTTCTTAAAACTTTAGCACCCTGTAGTTCAAAAGTTAAGACCTTTAGGACATATGTTCATATGAAGTTTTTTTCTCAAAATGGACCCAAGAATAACCTCCTTAAATATTAGCATGTTATTAAGAAACACCCTGTATATATCTCTTTATATTTGTCTCTATCCTCTGTGAGCAGTTTTTCATAATATTTTTTCCACTAACCTATTCCAATTAATTTCATTTGGACTGAATTTTTTGTGTTTTGTCGTAAGTTGTTAATTGTTTTCCATGCTTCTCCTGATCTAGTACCTCCCATATAGACTTCAACTTCTTCACACTTCTTTTGCCACATTTCGTTCTTTTCTTTTATTGCGTTTTTTTTTACTTCTCTGCTTCTCCTTGCATATTGTTTTCTATCCTCCGGATCTCCAGTGTTTAGCCATTTATGGTACATTTTCTTCTATGTCTAATGATCATTTCAGTTCTCTCTTCATCTGTTGTGGTTATATCTGTTTTGTGATTATAACAGAAATACAGCTTTGCATATAATAACCTGTGGCCAGTCCCACACTCTCCGCACTTTAACGTCCTGAGTTTTAATTTTTGAGCTTTGTTTCATAACTAGATAATCAATAATAGACTGTTACCTACTTGCGGGTTGGCTGAATCCATGTATATTTATGTATGTCTCTATGGTTAAAGAATCCATTCATGACTTTCATATTAAATCGATAGCATAAATCTATTAGTCTTGAACCGTTGTTATTAAGTACTTCTTCGCCACATTGTCCTATTATCGTATCGTTTTCTTTTTGACCAGTTCTTGCATTAAGGTCGCCTAAGAGTACTATTTCTTTTCTATTGCTGATATCACTCTAGACGGACGTTAGATTATCTTCAAAATCATCTTTTGTGTCATCGGTTGCATCGTCGGTTGGGGCATACGCTGATAGTATGACTACTCTGTGTTTGTATATTTCTAGTTCTAATTTCATAATATTTCGATCACTGACTTCCTCCCAACTTCTGATATTCCTTTTGTGTTTTTTGTGAACCACTATAGATACTGCTGCACATGATCTTTTGTCCTTATCTACTTCACTGTAAAAGTGAATGTAATCTCCATGCTCCTCTATACCTTTTCCTTTTCTTTTGGTCTCTGTAAGTGTGGCAACTTCTATCTTATATTTTAGTAATTGATTAAACACTTCGTTTTTCTTTGTACTTATTCCCTGAATGTTCCACGTTCCAAAATTCCAAGTCCTTTTTCCTTGCGTTTGTCATATTTTTTGACCATCCATTTTCTTCCAAGACTTGAGTCAACATGTCAAAATACATATAGGCTAAAATAAAAAACCTGTTAAAGTTAAGAATTGTTTTATTTACAATAAATTGCTATGTGTTCTCTAGTTTTCTTTAATGCCTTTTTCTCAGAAATAAAAAAAAATGGATTCCATTTTCCCCAAAAAAAAATGGATTCCATTTTCCCCAAAAAAAACTTTGCTTCTTTACAATATAACATCCAGTGGCTGTATCCGAGGCTGTGATGTCCCCGATGTGTATTTCGCTCATGCTAGAGTGAATTGATGGTTACTGTCGGCGCGTAAAACGTTGATAAAAAATACTGTTGAAAACACAAGCAACAATTCTCAAATCCAGGAGAAGTGTTTCACTCATTTTTTAAATCAGATAGTCGGCATGATAGTCAACCTACTTTTTTTTCCCTGAAATCAGGTATGCCATGAAACATCAAAACCTGTTGTAGGACAACAGCTGTAAAATTGTATGTGCCAAAAGACATATTTTAAAAGGTAACCAATAAAAAAGTCAGCTCCAAAACAAATGTTCATGACAAATAAATTCAATTCTTTTTGCCTATACTTGCAGGGTCAATGGCTCCCTAATTCCCTCACTTCCAGGGTCACCCTGCTTTGGACTCAAATCGGAGCACATTTGGTAGATCAGTGCCAAAACCTGTGGCCTTAACCGCTGTTCTACCCCCCACCCCTAAATAAATCGTAATACCCATGAAAAGACGAAAGTTTTTTTTATAACGTTGCCGAGTTCGTATCTTATAGTGTCTCCAAGATGTCAATAATGAGCAATATTAAATGGACTTTGTACAATTGATATGAAAACTACACCGACCCTGTTTTTTTGCTTAATTAATACAAAATATTTTATTTAGATCAAGAGATGAACGAAGCAAAGAGAGGGAACGGGAAAGGGAAAGAGAACGCGAGCGAGAAAGAGAAAGAGAACGCGAACGAGAACGTGAAAGAGAGAGAGAACGTGAACGTGAAAGAGAAATAAGGGATCGAGAACGTGAGAGAGAGCGGGAAAGGGATAGAGACAGAGATAGAGATCGTGAACGTGAGCGCGAACGTGATCGCGATCGTGATCGAGATAGAGATCGTGAACAGAACAAAAGCACCAAAGAGCTGCTTAGAGAAAAGGAACTCGAAGAGGAGATGAAGGAGAAAAAGAAGGCAGAAAGAAGGGCGCGAGAAAAAGAAGCCGCCTACCAAGAGCGACTTAGAGCATGGGAAACTCGAGAAAGAAGGAAAGCTAAGGAATACGAAAAAGAGAGAGAGAAGGACAGGCTTAAGGAGGAGGAACGCGAACGAGATGCAAAGCGACTCAAAGAGTTTCTCGAGGACTATGACGACGAACGGGATGATGTCAAATTTTACAAGTTAGTGTTACTGTTATCAGTCTTGTAACTTTTAATACTATCTTTGTTATGTAGGGGTAGTCAGTTACAAAAACGGTTAACAGATAGGGTCAAAGAAGCAGAAGCTGATGGGCGAGACAGGCAAAAAGAAAAAGAAGAAATAGAAGAATTAAAAGCTAAAATTTTCTCAGGTGGTCATGAAGACCCTAATGCAGAATTTGAACGGGTAAGTTTATCATTTAAAGAATAAATTAATAAATATCCCTGGAATCGTTTGTTTTATTTAGGCAAAAAAAGAGAGAGAAGAACAGTACAAACCCAAACTCCTAATAGATGTAAACTTAGACCAATGGCGGCAACGAGAAAAAGAACGAGAACGTGAAATTGAAAGACAACGAGCCAGAGAAAGGGAGCGTGATAGAGAAGTTGAAAGAGAATTAACAAGGCAAAGGATGAAAGAAGAAAGGGAAAGGTATATCGTTCAACAAGCTGCTCAAGAGTTGGCAGCCGTACAGGCTGAACCCATAGACAGTGATAGTGACGTAGATGATCATCATAGTCCCCCACCACCACCAGAACCTGACACAAGCTCCGAAAGCCATGGAGAATCTGTAAAGGTAATCTTAAAGTGAAAGATTAATTTTGATTTTAATATCTTGTCATTTTTGAATAGTGGACCCAAGTACATGCCGGTGATGACGATTCACGACAGTCTATAACATCAAATATCGAGGAACCGGTAGCACCACCCACAGGCACCGGCATTAAATTAACATTATCAAAACCAGGCGGCCTTCACAGTCCAACACGCAACGATACAAAACGTAAAAAAGCAGCAGACTTACGTGAAGTATTTAATCCCGACGATGATGACACTAGCACGTTAGTTAAGAAACGAAAATTAGTTCCCTTAGATTATAGTGAAGATAAAAAGAGTAAACGAGAGAAAGAGAATGGAGAAAAGAAGTCGGAAGAAGTACTCAAATCTCAGGAGGAAAAACGCAAGCACATTAAATCCCTCATAGAGAAAATTCCTACAGAAAAAAATGCGCTTTTTGCTTATCAATTAGACTGGTCAATTATCGACAATACGTTAATGGAGAAGAAGATACGTCCTTGGATCAATAAGAAAATTATCGAATATATAGGAGAGCCTGAGCCCACTTTAGTTGATTTTATATGCTCGAAAGTTCTTGCTGGTTCTCAACCACAAGTGATATTAGAAGATGTTCAGATGGTACGTATATTTGATGTTAGTAAGTGTCTGTTTTATTTTGCATTGTTTTAGGTACTCGATGAAGAAGCAGAAGTATTTGTTGTGAAGATGTGGAGATTACTGATATACGAAGTAGAAGCCAAGAAACTTGGACTGGTAAAATAACACAAAAACACCATTATTGTACCGTTAACAACCATACCCTCCTCTATTATATAAGTGATCTTTTCTTTTTTGAAAATAAAACAAAAATGTCTATATTTAAAAAACGACACGTATTTTTTTTCATTGAAAATCCTTTTCAGGTACAAAATGTACATCTTAATGTGGTATCCGTAATGAATTGACACAGTTTTTATTATTATTATATTTAAATCAAGAGGTGGTGAGCTCCCTGTCAGTCGAATCTTTAACATGTATGTTTATGTTATGTTTACATTCCGCAATCTGGCGCTATAAGAAGACGCAACGTGTATGGTATAAGTAGTTATGAGATCGAACCTCGACGGTTTCTCTTTCTTTTAAATTTACCTGTTTTTTTGAATTGGTGCAGGGATTTTCAGTTATGTTGGTGATTTTGGCCAGTTCAAAATTGAAAATTTTCTTTTGTTGAGCTGCAGTTAAAAAGATGAAGTTTAATTTAACAAACCTGTTATGTGTTTTAGCTTATTTATTTATAGAAATACAAAAAACTTATATCTTCCATTAAATGTGGAATCTCAAACTGCTATAATAAGCACGGTGTTCTACTTAAAACAGCAAAGTAAAGTCCGGTATGCGCATAACTCAATGCCCATTATAATTGATAATTTAGATTATGCAGTGGTTAATTATCAACTTTTATATTTCAAGTTTTCCGCCATGTTTAATATTAACACGGTTATGGAAGAATTGCACACTATTGGGGCAGCCTCTATATTTTTAAAAACACCCTTTGAATGATGTCGGAGCCAACTATGATTTCCATTTAAAAAAAGATGTTTGTGTTGCAACTCAAAAACTATTATTGCAAATATGAAAAATCAAGGCGAGAAGTTGTGTGTAATTTACACAAGAAAATCTATTGGAAACGTACATAGCATATTTTAATATTTCTGGAAATAAATTAGCTATACGTGAACTATTAACGCCCAACTGTGTTCCCTTGGCCCAAGGACAGCCTTGTTATCTAAACATAATACAGCAATTCCGAAATTGCGTTTGGACTATTTTGGGACGTTTTTGACTGTCTTGAGATTTAACAATGGCGTTTCGAAGAACTAACCACGGCTATAAAATAAATGAAAAAATTCCTCAATTTAAAATTTAAAGCAAATTTAGGACATATTCAAATTTGCCACGTTTTAATTAGTTTAACGTATTGTCGGAAGATAGTAGCACTGTATGACGCTATTGTCGACATACGTCAATGTTTGGTAATTCTTTATTACCGTGAAAAATGAGTGAAATGGACAATGTATTGGAATTCCATAAATTGAAGATTGACCCAGAAGTCGGCTTCAAGCTGAGCGGCTTGGAAGACTGGTATAGAATTATTTCTTATAGGTAATATTGTGAAATAAACCTTTATTATACTTTATAGCAACAATATCGAGCCAACAATGGCAGAAAAATTAGAAGCCGAAGCTTTTAAATCCATACATCTTATTGGGTAAACCTTAAAAGTAACTTGGGGAATTTAAGGTTACCTCGAAATTTTTTCCTTTTAGGTATATGGGCCCTTTATTATCAGAAATTGATTTTAAGAAAGCTTTAGAAGAAGGCCCCAAAAGTATTGAGTACACTAAACTTATTAACCACCTTACAAATGAATTACGTGGTGTATGTAACATCGATGAACATGTGAATGCAATTGCGACTCCCGAAGATTCGGTCTCGTTTATCATGGAAACTAGCTCGTTCTTAAACGAATTAGGTAATTATCAACAAAGTTTACTTAAATGGAAACATTGATTATATTTGATTTTCCATCAGGATGCCCATATACATCATTAACGCAAGGACATGTGACTGATCGCTTAAGTACCGTTTTAGACAGAATATTACTGATACAGCACCTAGTTGGAGAACTTATGGCAGCCAGAATTCTTAAAGAAAATAGACCTGACAAAAAAATCGAACTAAAATTGGTTGGTTTTTTAATGTTAATGTAAATTCCATTCATGACCTTTAATTTAACCGCTTGCAGCAAGAATCGTCACAGGCAGCAGATTTGCGTAAAATATTGCAAACATTAGGGTTTCCAAAACCTCCAGCAAACATTACTATGCAAACTTTAATGCAAAAATTAAATCCAACTGTGCAAAATACAGTGCAGAAAGCAGGGAACGACTTGCTAGGCAATCCAATATTTAACGGAACATTATCTGAGAAGCAGTGGGAAACTCTTGCTAACGTGCAGCAAGAATTACACGAAGATTATCTTATACGTCGAGAAATGCTGTTGAAGCGACTAGACTGCACCATACAGTCATTTCAGGTAAATATTTTGTTCTTTGTTCTACTAAAACAGCTAATTTTTATTTAATTTTAGTGGTCAGATAAGACTAAGGGAAAAGAAGAATTATTTAACAAGACATATTCAGAAAAACGGAAACTTTTAAAAGTAGAACCTGAAGTTGATCTTTCTGATTTGCTTGCATCTCGCGACGATTTAGCTATTATTGAGAAAACTAGTAGTGCTGCAGTGCGTAAAAACACCAAGTCGGCTATCAACAAAGTTATTATAGGACAGGTATGTTTGATATTAATTTTTGTCAAATTTTTAGTGATTATTCCTTATTAGGTACCTGATAGAGGAGGACGCACATCAGAACAAGCACCACCACCCCCAGAAATGCCTCCTTGGCAGCAGCGATCAACTGCTCCAGGGGGAGGGTTCAGAGGTGGCCAGGGACAAAGAGGTGGTTCAAACTATTCTAGAGGTGGGGGACAACAAAACACTTACAGAGGAGGAACTAATTTTTCTCAAGGCAGGGGTAGTTTTTCACAAGGAGGAAATAGTGGTGCTGGGGGTAATCAGAGGAACTTTGATAGTGCAGGAACGTATGGGGGAGATAGTTCTAGAGGTGATTTTTCTCGTGGAGGTAACAATTACTCACGTGGTACAAGTGATTATTCCCGAGGAAGTAATGATTATTCACGTGGAAGTAATAATTATTCACGGGGAGGTAATGACTATTCTCGTGGAGCTAATGATTATTCAAGTGGAGGTGGAGGTAATGACTACACACGAGATAGTAATGAGTACTCACGTGGAGGTAAGGATTACTCCCATGGTTCTAGTAATTACTCCCAAGGAAGCAATAAGGATTATGCAAGAGGAAATAGTGATTATTCTGGAGGGGGTTATTCCCAGAGTAGTGGTTATTCCCAAGGAGGCGGAGGTTATTCACAGGGTGGGGGGAATTATTCTAGAAATAGTGGAAGTTCTTCACAGGCAGGAAATAGGGGAGGATTTGACAGTGCAGGCGGATACGGAGGTTATTCTCAGGATTATCAAGAACCAAAGAGAGCCAAAACATACGATCAATTTCAACAGAATAAGACGACATACGCAGATCAGTATGTGCAGGAAAGCCAACATAATCAGCAGTACCATTCACGAGATAATAGAGATAGGGGTAGTCGTGGTGGTAGGTCAAATTATAATAGGGGTGGAGGAGGAGGAGGTGGTTACTGATAAGACAGGTATTTTGTAAAGTACTCGATTTTTTAACGCTTTATATTGTGGAAAATTGACTTTTATTTGCATCATAGTAATTATTGTTTTCAATTGTAATTGTACTTCGATGTCTATTGAAATTTAAGACAATTTTGAAGATTTGTGGCATTACTTTTGTAATATTTTTTACTGTATTTTCAAGTATGCTGCTAAATAACTCATTGCAATGTAATAGTTTTAGTAACGATTATTTATTTATTAATCAATTTACAGGTTTGAATCTTACAAAGTAAATAATATAGCTTTTAATTTTGTATAAAATCATGCTTATGGGTTGTATATTAATTATGTTAATTACTAACTTTATTTAGTATAATTTTTTTGACTATTGCATTGTGAATATTTTGAGACTATTACTAATTTTCTATAATTTTTTTGTGCTGATTGCAAATAAAATAATTTTTCTTGTTTTTGTGTTCATTTATGTATCCCCCTACTGTTATTTCCTAAACTATTAAGAATGTCAATTTTTTTTGTTATAAAACTTATTGGTAATACACTGCAGTGTAACAAAATTATTTTCAATTTAACTAAGTGTTTAGTTATGCCTCGATATAATGCCTTGTATATTGTCAATATTACAATTTATTTTGGCTTGGATCGCGTCGTCATTTGTGAACTACCAGGCTCGTTTTTAAGCTATGCAGCAGTTCGGTGCAAGTCATGCAAGGGCCCGCACTCCGCAGCGAAGTGACCTACATATTAAAAAATACAGCAAACAATGCAAAATTTACCGAAAATTTATTTTTCTCTTAAAACAAACAAAATTAAACAGACAAAAAAATAAGATTTAAAAAAAATGTTAAGCGAACTAATTTTAGCCGATATAAATTTTTTCACAATATCTTCTAAATTCAAATTGAGAGTATCTCGTTCGATTGAAAGTATTGCCAAATCTGACATTCTCACTTGAGTCATTGTGCTCCTTAGGTGAGTTTTCAATCTACGCAATATACTTCGTTCGTTCCCCTATATCTTCGGAACCCGTTGACCGGTTTTGATAAAATTTAGTGTGTGCAGGAACCTTACTCTGATTGCCGTACAATTATTAGGCAGGCATATATCGACAGGGGTTTGTCAGAGGCAGCTGCAGATATTTTAATTGCTTCACTTTCTAGTGCAACATTGAAGCAGTACAATATGTCGTTATAAGGTTGGTGGCTTTTTTGTAAAAAGGACCGTTATAATCCATTTCAATCATCAGCGAATATTGTTATTCAAATAACAGAATCATCAAAAGACTCTTTCGAGGCGTTTTTAGACTAAATCCAACCAAACCAAAATATGAAAAAACTTAGGATACTGCACTAGTACTGGTCTTCATTACTAAGTTATGCCCTTTAAAATCATTAAATTTTAAATATTTAACTAAAAAATTAGTAATTTTACTAGCATTGATTACTGCACATAGGGTACAAACCTTTTCCTTAATAAGCATTGATAATATTACCTCAGTACCTTCAGGCATAAAAATCAGAATATCGGAATTAATAAAGACTTCAGCACCAGGAAAGTTTCAACCATTTTTCCCCCTTCTTTATACAAAAACTTAAATTACGTGCAGTAAAAACATTGCAATTGTGTTTTACTTGCAGGCAGTTCTTTGTAAGGTCGTTAAATCGGAACCGGAATTAGACCTGTTTTTTGGTATAGATTTTTTCTAAACACTGTTTTGAACTTTTAAACACATAGCGTTGTAGTGCATCTAAAGACAAATCAAATCTTTAAAATAAAGGCTGCTGCGAATTTTGAAAAATTTCAAACTTTAATGCTCGATTACCTACTCAAAAACAAAATATCCAATCGATACAATTATCATATTATTTGATAGCCCTTAATAAGTGTAATCGAGTGATTAAAAAACATATTTGGGAATTGTAAATATACTAGCGGCTCAAAATTTCCGGCAGTTACGTGATTTTAACTACGCCTGTCAATTGGCTCTAATAAAAAAAATATATTTCATTTATTGCATGTTTTTGATAACTATAAATAAAGTAATCACCATTTTCGTGAGCGCCATAACTATCTTAGCGCTTGTCACGTAGCAGGAGTAAGCGCCGCCCGTCCCTACGTAACTAACGCCTTGAGTCTGCAGCGGGCTTGTACCGGCTAGATTAGATGCAAATTTCCATTACTTCTTGACGCGAGAATATTTAAAACGTAATAAATATCTTTAAAAAAAAAAGAAAACCGACTTCAAATAAAAACACAAAAGTGACATGAGTTAACTAAAAAGCAAAAAATAAATGTTTTTTATACAACAGTTTAATACTTATTTGTTGTTCCGTTTAATGTAATTAAGAAATTGTTGTTTATTATATAATTATTAATTGTTTTATAATTTTTAAGTCGGTGCCAAGTAAAACATAAAAATTCGAATCTAATTTGTTATTGTAGCAAGGTATATAATTTTTATGTTTTACTGGGCACCGATTTAAAAATTATAAAACAATTAATAATTATATAATAAACAACAATTTCTTAATTACATTAAACGGAACAACAAATAAGTATTAAACTGTTGTATAAAAAACATTTATTTTTTGCTTTTTAGTTAACTCATGTCACTTTTGTGTTTTTATTTGAAGTCGGTTTTCTTTTTTTTAAAAGTTATTTATTTTACAATTTTAAGTGATGGGCAGACTTAGTAAGGGTGCTTCTCGAATGAGGAAACGATTGCTAGTTGAAACGGGAGATGAAATACGGAAACACTAAAAAAGTCCGTTAAAAAATAGATTTTGAGGAGTATCTTCGAAGTTCAAGCTCCAATACCAATGAAATTATAATGGGACCACCTTGGAACTATACTGAACCCAACACCAAAAAATCATTAAAATCGGTTCATAAACAAAAAAGTTATGCCCGAACATACATTAAAAAAAAATACAAAAAAAAAAACATATATACAGACGAATTGAGAACCTCCTCCTTTTTTTGAAGTCGGTTAAAAAGTATGGGAAAGTACCAGCGACCTGTTTCGCCCATTTTTGTTTTTTTATCAGATGTCGCACGCTTTTCAGCGCCTGATTGGTGTTTGTACTTTGATTTATTCTTAAAAAAAAACAAATATTGCAATTAGACAAATAGAACGATAAATGAAAATATTTTTACCATTGAGAGATCAGAAATCGGTAATGAGCTCAAACTTTAATTTTAGGTAATTATTGCACTGGCACTCATACAATATTATAGATATAATACACTAATAGAGAGATGTTACTTATTTGAGAATAAAAAACTGAAATGATTCCAGTCAATAATAAAATTATTTAAGTATTTCTTACTACCGCTCTGATAATTCTCAGATTCTCAGGTTTTGTTTATTGAATACTTTGACTTTTCCAGTTCCAGGAACCGAGTTTATTAATATTAATTTCTAAATAAAAAAAGAAAAAAAGGAGTGCTTTGCACTTTGCTAATCAAGTCGGCGGTATTGCATTCCCATGCAAGGGTATTATTTTACATTATTTGGAGATAAACATTTAAACTTAAAATAATACTTTTTACTATTTTAGTCTTGCTTAGAAATAAATATTTTGTATATGGATAAAGATTTTGTTTTCTAATACACGACCACAGGGGCCCGCCAGCCTTAGCGCCCGTCGTCGGTACAATGCACCGATTGCACCGACGTTAAATGCGCCCCTGCGAACTACACCCAGCATAATCATGCAAGGACCGACCTGTAGCATGTCTGCTTTTACAAGCATTTGCTCTAGAAGTATGAGCAATATTTGTTTGTAGGCCCTGCTTGCCTAAACAGGGCCGTGTTATTAGATTATTTAAACCTTGGGGCGGACAAGGATTTGATCTTAATGTATTTTATTTGCCAGGACATTAATACTTAATTGGCTTATGCCTGTTAGCTGTTTGTGAAGCCATACAAACTAATGTTTCGCAAGACATTGCAGCTTGCATCTTCAGAGTGAATAAAACACATGTTCTACATTAATACTAGATATTAAAAAAGTGTTACGGTCAAAATTAGTGGCGTTTGAGTTATTTTACTGTTTTAAAAAATTTGATGTCTGGACTAATATTACAAATAATTAATATTTTAGATACCAATAGCTTTCATCCATCTTTATTTTGCGCAGGCTATTAACACAAAGTATTCAGTGTTAGTATAGTATATACAGTGTTCATAATTTAATGACCATTTTGTAAAATTAACTTTTTTTTAAATTGAACAGCCAGTAATTTTTGCAATCATCAAATGTAGAATTAAATTCACTTTCAATTTGATGGGTTTTGTTTGCCAAATATTACAATTTCCATGATTTTTTGTTGACACTCTCATACTCTCAAATTATAGGGGAGTATTGATTTTTAAGATCGAAATTTTGACAGAAATACATGTTTTGAACCCCCGGGAACCCAAAATAGTGAATTTTAAAAAATATGTCTGTGAGTGTAAGGTACCCCATAACTTTAAAACGGGTGGTCCGATTTTAGCGAACTGTGGAATAAAAAATTCATAGGGAAATAACCTTTTGAAAAAAATCCGAAACTAGAAATGGAACTTAGACATGTTTTTTTGGCAGCGTTTTCATCGGAAACGAATTTTTCAAATCCAAAATCAGAATCAAATAGAAGACTTTACTTTTTTCCGAACCTCCTAGCTTCAAAATGACGGCCGAGGCGATTTTTGGAAGATTTTGACTAACGCCGTATTACTCAAAAACCAATTAGCAGATCGAGATCAAATTTAGTACTGAAGTAGCTCCAGGAGACATATTAGTTTGTACGAAAATTTTTAGAAGCATGAGAATTGTGTAAAAATTATTTTAACATTTTCAAAAAAGTATTGCTCAATAACCAGTTGCACGATATTTTTTTAATTTTCAAGACAGAATTGAAAATGAGCTACAATTGATTTGTGTCACAGCCCGCTAATTTTGGTTGTAAAATAGGTATTTTTTAATTTCCTTCAAAACACTGACGAGTAGACATTTGGTGCAGAGGCTACATGTTCTTCTAATAAGGGTTCTTTAGGTAATTCTAACATTGGTAAGATTTCATGAGGCTCTCTCACCTTACGTACTACTTGTACTGTGACAGGTCGTGGTTTTGACTTAAAGTATGCTTGAATGCGGCTTTTCTTTTCTATATTAAAACAAAACAAATTGCTATGAAAATGATTGATACGTCCTGATGACCAAATGATAGTTTGCTGAGCAATGCAATGTTTGTGCTGGGTATTTCGCAATGAGTTTAAGTTCTTTTCCCATTCCTGGACAGATATTCCAGCCTGAATAGTGGAAGTGTCCACTGAAGCTATTTCTAATTCATTCCCTAATTTACTCTTGTAAATGTGTTTGGTTTGCCGAATGGACGATACTAGTTATAATCGGTGGGATGACTATTTCGAGTTTTGTGGTTTGTAAAACTGTTCTAGTGACTGAATGGGGCAGTATGGTATAATCTGGACCATGAACATAACAAGCCTGTAGTATCCCTATGATACCAGTGCCTGTTACTATTGTTGACCCTGTTCAAAATATTCATAGTTACTTTTAAGTTATGTCACTAGCATTACCACACTTGTATCTAGTTTAAAGAATAACCGTTAGAACTGTTTTCGTTCGTTTGAAGCAGTTGCTAAAATGACACGGCATGCAACGCATGTAACTTTTTACTGTTAAAGTGTAATAACCGTTTTTATTATTCGTAATAAATCCTTTTTTGTGTTTGCTTCAACGCTTTTTGTTTTTTAATTAACAATAGGTTATGGGCCCAGTTTCGCTTACAACTGTGTAGTTGAGAACACGTGTATTTTAAAAAAAAGGAGGAGAGAGGTACGGTTATCCACGCGGTCGTGTATACAGACTTTCCGTTGCGTTTTTTTTTGTGTCGAGTGGTTTGATTACATAAAGTTGAAAATGGATTTCAAGACTCAAATAGAAAAGCTCGATGGCACAAGCAACTGGAGTCGATGGCGAAGACAGGTAGAGCTACTACTACGACATCAAGAAGTTTTAGAGCTCGTGGTGGGTGATAAAGCACCACCAGTAGTACCAGCAGAACAAGCCACACAAGCAGAAAAGAAATTATATGAGGTCGAGTTAAAATCGTTTAAGAAAGGCGACGCTTTGGCGCAATTAATACTAGTAAGCAGTATGAATGATGCCAATGTCGACCTGACTGCAACTTGCTTTAGCGCAAATGAAGTTTGGAACAAGTTGTTGTCGGTGTACGAACAAAGCTCGGGCCAGCGTGTCGACAGGCTTATGGAAAAATTTTTTAGCTGTGAGAAAGATATGTCTGACGATATTGCGTCATATGTTGCACGTTTGCAACGAAATTTCAGCGAGTTAAATGACGAATTAAAAAAACTAGTAAAAACTCAATTACCCGATTTGCTTCTGATGAGTAGAATAATGTCGACGTTGCCACCAGAGTATTTTGAATTCAAAAGCGTGTGGGAATCTGTACCATTGTCTGAAAGAACCATAAATAAGCTCACAGAAAGGCTGCGTTTGATAGAAATGCGACTCCCTGAAAGAGGAAGGGATTCCTCGGCCTTGATGGCGAAAGATAAAAAATTTGAAAATAAAAAATCGACAGCACAGCAGCGGAGAAGTTTCAAGTGTTTCAAGTGTCGTAAAGAGGGCCATCTAGCGAGAAACTGTACGAAGAAAACCGAACACGCGGGAAATTCAAAACAAGCGTTAAAACCGTCGGGGCATGCGTCGGCGTCAGGTGAAGCTTTTGTATGTACAGATCTTGGTGACACGGATGACAGATGGTTAGCCGACACTGGTGCGTCTGCGCACATGACAAACAAGAAAGAATACTTCCTTACCTACGAAGCTTTCGATTTTCCGCGCGAAGTTCTAGTTGGGAACAATGATGTGATAAAATCATATGGACAGGGCACGATAAATGTAGAGATGAAAGTAAACGGTGTTTGGAAACAGAACCACTTGCGAAATGTGTGGTACGTCCCGAAAATTGGAAAAAATTTGTTTTCAATTGGTCAGACTGTCGATAAAGGATTTGAATTCAGTGCTGATCGAAATGGGTGCACATTTAAGAAAGATGGTGTAGTACGTTTGGTTGGAAAAAAAACGCTTAAAGGTCTTTATGCTCTAGCCATGCGAGTGTGTATACCAAACAATTCTGCTGAAGGGTTCGTTGCATCAGAAACCGAGAAGTTACAGCTGTGGCATGAACGATTTTGTCATCAAAACAAGAAGCAAGTTCAACGAATCTTAAAGCGAAGCGGAATTAATGTACAAGTAGAAGAGGAATTTTGTGACGGATGTGTGTTTGGGAAACATCAACGAAAAAGTTTTGGTGTAAGAACAAACAGGCCATTGACTCCTGGTGCATTAATTCATGCTGATGTATGTGGCCCGATGCAAGAACAATCTCTCGGAGGGGCCAGGTACTTCGTGTGCTTTAAAGACGATTTTTCAAAATATCGGCGTGTGTTTTTTATTAAAACAAAATTCGAGGTAGCAGAATGTTTAAAGGTAGTTGTAAATGAAACAAAAACCGTTGGACATATAATCAAGGAATTTTTAAGTGATGGCGGGAAAGAATTTGATAATTCGAGTGTGAGAAACATTCTGGAATCGAACGGTATAAACTTTCGAGTGATTATGCCGTACACCCATGAACAGAATGGGGTTGCGGAACGTGAAAACAGAACCCTTGTCGAATGCGCGCGTTCAATGATTTACGCGAAAGACTTGCCGATAAAGTTGTGGGCAGAGGCTGTCAACACAGTGGCGTACATTTTAAATCAAACGGGTGCCACTTCTGTTGAAAATAAAACCCCTGCTGAGTTGTGGTTTGGAAGGGATATTATAAATCTAGAACACTTTAAAATTTTTGGTACAGATTGTTTTGTTCATATTCCAAAAGAAAAAAGACGAAAGTGGGACAAAAAGAGCGTTTCAGGTAAATTTGTAGGTTACTGCGGTGAAAAAGACGGGTACCGAATTTGGATTGAGGCAGAAAACAAGGTTATTCGAAGTAGAAATGTAATTTTTAAAGAAGAACAACCTCTAAAAGAAACACTGAAGCTGTCGTTATCAGAAAATGAAGATCTAAAGACAACTGTGCGCGAATTTCCTGTCGAATTTCCTGTTGAAAAACTATCGGAAAGGGAAAGTAAGTTGGAACCCACTGCTTCAGAGGAAGCTGTCTCGAATGAAGTTGCTTCATCGACATCCCACGAAAATACAAGAGGTGTTGGACGACGCGAAATTAAGAAGCCTGTACATTTCCGTGATTATGTGTACTTGGCAGAACATGACATTCCCGATTCATATGCAGCAGCGATGAAGACCAACGAAGCTGAAAGGTGGTTGCAGGCCATGAATGAAGAATTGGATTCGCTGGCGAAAAATCAAACATGGGACCTTGTCAAGCTACCACCAGGTCAAAAATTGATTCAAAATCGATGGGTGTTGAAAATTAAATATCAACCTGATGGTTCGATTGACCGATACAAAGCTCGACTGGTAGCGAGAGGTTTTGCACAGAAAGCTGGAGTCGACTACAGTGAAACGTTTAGTCCAGTAGTACGATTTGATACTATACGAGTCATGCTCAGTGTTGCGGCAGCTGAAAAATTGCAGTTGAAACAGTTTGATATAAAAACAGCATTTTTATATGGAATTCTGCAGGAGCAAGTATATATGAAGCAACCTGATGGATTTGACGATGGCAGCGGTCGTATATGTAAATTGAAACGAAGTTTGTATGGTTTAAAACAGGCTCCGAGATGTTGGAACCAACGTTTTGTTGACTTCATGTTTAATTTAAAATTTGTGCAAAGTGTGGCTGATCCTTGTTTGTTTGTTAAAAGGACAAGCTCATCTAACCTGCTTGTAGCACTCTATGTGGACGATGGACTTGTTGTTGGGACAAATACTGGTGAAATAAACTGTTTTATTAGTGAAATTGAAAAACATTTCGAGATCACAATTAGTTTAACAAATTATTTTGTAGGGATGCAAATTATACAATTAAAATATGGTATTTTTATAGATCAGAGGGTCTATACCCAGAAAATTTTAGCAAGGTTCCAGATGAACGAGTCGAACCCTGTTACAACGCCTTCAGAAGCAGGTGCTGTGTGTGAAGAGGATGACTCGCCAGCCAATGATGTCCCATATCGTGAGGCAGTTGGGAGCCTCATGTACCTGGCTGTAGCTACGAGGCCTGACATCTCCTACGCCGTTAGCCTCGTATCAGAATTCTTGGAGAACCCCAAAATCAAAAATTGGAAGGCAGTAAAAAGGATTTTTCGCTATCTACAAGGAACGGCGAGCTTTGGTATCCTGTATCGAGGTGGTGGTGAAAATTCCATTTTTGAAGCATTTACCGATGCTGATTATGCTGGAGATCCTGCAACGCGCCGTTCAAGAAGTGGAGTTGTATGCATAAACCAAGAAGGTGCAATTTCCTGGTGTAGCAGAAAACAAGCCTGCGTAGTGCTGTCTACAATGGAGGCAGAATACATAGCAGCTAGTGAAGGGGTTAAAGAAATAATTTGGCTGAAGCGATTATTTCTGGAAGTAGCAGATAAACATGATACTCCAACCCTTTTTATAGATAACCAGAGTGCCTTAAAATTAATTAAGAACCCAGAATTTCACAAACGGTCAAAGCACATTGATGTAAAATTTCATTTTATACGTGAGAAATTTAGTGCGGGAGAAATCAACTTTGTTCAAGAAGTGGAGACGAGCAAGTGGCCGACATATTTACAAAGTCATTACCAAGGGTAAAATTTGAAAAACTTCGGTGCATGCTTGGTGTAGTTCAAGCTGAATATGTGTAAAATTTTAAATGTGAAATATTTTGAGAGGAAGTATTGTTGACCCTGTTCAAAATATTCATAGTTACTTTTAAGTTATGTCACTAGCATTACCACACTTGTATCTAGTTTAAAGAATAACCGTTAGAACTGTTTTCGTTCGTTTGAAGCAGTTGCTAAAATGACACGGCATGCAACGCATGTAACTTTTTACTGTTAAAGTGTAATAACCGTTTTTATTATTCGTAATAAATCCTTTTTTGTGTTTGCTTCAACGCTTTTTGTTTTTTAATTAACAATAGTTACGACCCTACTTGACACATTTAGTTTAGATTTTTCTAAAAGTTCTACTGCACAGTTTAGAGTTAGTTTGTCGTTTTTGACACTGTAAACCCAAACATTACTGTCTTTCTTCCTATACCACACTGTAGGTGTCGCAGTTGATATTACCTTTGTGCAGAGTTCCTTAATATCGAGTTCGTATATAGACAAGATTTACTTTTACCTTTATATATTGGTGAAGTCGACGGGCATATTTTGAAAACACCATCTGCTGATGGTAGTTCTACATACGATTGATGGTCTTGGGAAATTGCTAGATATGGATACTCTGGAGTGATGTGTATGGATACCCTGTTGTTGACTGGATATGACAGTGGCAGGGCCCGGTACATGGTGAAAAATCGACTGGGTGCCTTCAATGGAATCTCTGTAAACAATCTTAACAGAACGGCCTACGACAGCCGCATGGACGACTGCACGTCATAGTATACATATAATTCTGACCTCACTACTTCTGTAAGCAATGATGTCAACTGATAACTTATGCTGTATCTCTAGCAAAGCTTTGACAACTTACTCGGTGAAATGAAAAGTGGGCTAAGTTTACTTTCTGCTATACTTTCTAGAGCAGATTGCAACTCACTAATGCTAACCTTTAGATTGTTGAGAGAGTATTCTATCATTCTGAAAGCTGAATTTAACCTAAATAATCCTACTAATTTATCGTCTGCTAATTGCCGCTCTTTCTGAAAGGTACTAGTTAATAATTCTAAGGTTGATGTTAGTTTAATAATATTTTCTCTATTTTTCTCAGCAGTTTCCCTATTTGATTTTATAAAAGTAATTTAATTTTCAAATAAATGTGTAACATCCCCTGAGGCTCGCTCTAAGTCTGAAATTTTGTTGTTGATAATTTCCAAATCTTTGTTATCTAATGTACCAAATAAAAATTTTAAAGCATTCCCTCCCACATTTAATAAACCACGTTTTGATCGTTGCTGCACAGGGGCAAGGGAATCAAATAAGTTTTTTTTAATTTTCCTCTAACAAGATCTAAATCAGCAACAAGCATATCCTATTCTTCCTTAATGGTTTAAATAATAACATCTCTAGTTGAGTCGTTAAATTTTCTCTCGAAAACATCTATTAATACGAGGATCTCAAAAAAGGTTTTGGTAAACATATCATACGCTTCCTGTTGGCTGGTGGTGTCGATATCTGTTACTATAATCCATCGATCTCCTGATAGGATAAAATCGTCTTGCCTGATAAACACCAGGCCTGTGTCCAGTGGTTTTTGATCTCAATTGCTGTATTTAGTCCCACAAGGATTGTCAAAAGGCTTACTAGAACAAATAATATTTATTAGTAGGTACACTTACGGCTTGTGATTTCTTAAATTTGTTTCTTTAGAGTCCAGAAGTGCTCTGTTGGTGGCCTTTTTGAACGCGTGTGGTGCGTAGCTAGTACCGTGGGTGGTTGCAATGCTGTGACCGTGGTGGTGGGCTGTTCTTCTAGAGTGGCTTGCTCTACCTGTTCTGCTACTACCAGACTAGGTGGATGGTCATCTGGGGCTGCTTGTATCAGCGTGTTGCTGCGTCCTAACTCGTGAGTCTTCTGTTCCCCCCACTCCGGCTCTGGACTAGACAGATGATCTTCTGGGACATCCTGAGTTTACCCGCCGCCCGGTGTAAACTCAGTTTGACACTGCCATAGTACGTCCATATCTGTGATAATATCCCTATCTTGTGGTAATAGGTCCGGGGCTGTCGTAGGATCCTGAGGCGGTCGATCTGCAGCCGCTTCCGGTGTGTTGCATAATTTTAACCTGTTGGTAGGTATGTACAAGTATATTCCGCTTACCCCTAATTTCTTGAATTTGGAAATTAACTGAACCAGCTTGTTTCATTATCCTAAATGGTCCTGACCACGGTTTACCTAATTTTCTTGTTGTCCCTACTGGTGTCACTTCTTCATGTAAGTAAACACGGTCACCTATTTAAAAGGTCACTGGAGCAGGTTTTTTGTTATATCAATTCCAGCCTCTTCGGCTGCAACCTCCATCTTCTTTGTAACTACCTCATACACATTATATAGTCTAGTGACAAGTTCTGCTACATAATTTTCACTGATATGGCATCTAGGTCGTTGGGTGCTCATAATATCGTCAAATGGCACCACAAAATCTCTTCCATGCAGTAGAAATTATGGAATTTCCCCCGTAGCGCTGTGAACACTACTCCTTAAAGCTTTGTTAGCTTCAATGTCCCGTGGAATCTTTCTATCCTTCCGTTTCCCATTGGATGCCATGCTGTTGTTTGGATTTTCCATATGCCTAACAGTCTGCAAGTTTCTTTAAATACTTCGGAAAGGAAATTAGATCCCTAATCTGTAAGTAGTTCCATTGGTGCATCATATCTGCTCACAACGTTGGTTACAAAGGCTTGTGCAATTGTGTGAGCTTTCTGATTTTGGAAGGACTATAGCTTCTGGATATTTGGTAAAGGCATCCTGAACGGTTAAAATATATTTATTACCCGCATCAGTTACTGGCAGAGCACCGACAATATTCATGGAGGTCCATGAAAAGGTGCTGTTAGTTCTTGGAATCTTTGTAGAGGGGCAGCTTTATGGTTTGGAGGAGTTTTTTGCTCGTTGCAAGACGCACAAGATTTACAAAATTCGGTGACGGCTTTAGTCATACTTTGCCAGTAAAATATCTTTTGGATTCGGCCTAGAGTCTTCTCACCTCCTTGATGAGTCGCCATTGGTGAGTTGTGGTAGGTTCTTAAAATCCTTCTAACCATCTTCTGGAGAGCTGCTATAGTATCCTGCATCTCACCTGGTTTTCGGATTTTGTACAGTACATTATCCACATCTAGACAGAATTTGCTGTCCTGTCCTTCTTTAATGGTTTTGAACGTCTTTTCTACCAGTGGATCTTTGAAACTTTTGGTTGAGTATGGCGCCGATTGCTTCACCAGTACGGCCGTGGCTAAGATGAATTGTTGTTGAAAATCTGGATAGGCGATCACAGGGGCTGCACACAAAGCATCTCTAAGATCTGTAAATGCTGCTTGCTCACCTAAGGTCCAGTTGAATGCCACATCTTTCTGTGTGAGTTTTGTCAAGGACAGGGCTCGGTGCGCAAACTTATCTATGAACCGCCTATAAAACCCTACTAGTCCAAAAAAAGCTCTGACTTCCTTAACTGTTTTAAATGGGTATTGCTGGATTGCTGCTGTCTTATCGGGGTCCGGTTGAACGCCTTCCCCTGAAATAACATGGCCCAAATATTTTGTTCAGTGTTGTAAAAAATTGCATTTTCTGGGTTTTAGTTTTAAGTTAGCACCTCGCAGCCTGTCGAATACTTCTCGCAACCTACGAAGGTGCTCTCCGACGTCGTCGATGCTGAATACGATGACATCGTCAAGGTACACAAATAACTTCTCACCCTTCTATACCAGAAAGTATAACGTACATTAGACGCTGCCAAGTTGAAAGTGCGTTTGCCAAGCCAAACGGCATACGGTTCCACTCGTAGTGTCCTGCCGGTGTACTAAACGTAGTTTTTTCTCTACTTTGCTTTTCCTAGCTGTTCCAACGTATCCTGAAGTCGTGGTAAAAGAAAATAGTCTCGCTTGGTTATTAAGTTAAGCCCGAGTCTATGCACATCCTCATCTTTGGAGTAGCTCCCGGTTGCTTTAGCTACCAAAACCACTGGAGCACTCCACGGTGACTGTGATTCGCTGATGATGCCATCCAGGAGCAGTTCCTTAATCTGTTCTTCGAGTACCTCGCGTTGTGCGTATGGGACCCTATAGGGTGCTCTTGTAATGGGCGGTACTTCTTCAGTTATTATCTTGTGTTGTACTGCACTTGTGCAACCTAAATTTGTTCCTGCCAACATAAAAATATCTTCGTACTCACCTAGTAACTCTAATAACAACGTTTTGTCCGTTCTCTTTAGGTTGTTATAGTTGATATTATCTTCTACGTCTAACTGTTTGTTATCAATACAGGCGATGCTCGTTTGGTTGACGTCTTGTCGACTACTTCACAGGGCACCAGTTCCCCAATTACTAATTTTGCAGGAACCTTTAGTACTGTCTGCGTCACGTTCATTAGCCGGACTGGAATTTTTAACCTGCTGCCGTTTACGACAACTCTAGCAGCCACTACCCCTTGAGTTTGCACTTCCACTTGTTCTAGGAGTGCATCTCCTTCTTGGGCTTCACCGCTGCATTCTTCGATGCACATAACTTCTGTCCTGGGTGGAATCTCTAGTTCCTCCGTAGTCCGTATGACTCTCGCTTGGGGGACATCTATAGCAGGGTTGTCACTCTCCTCTTGCACTAAATTAATTACCTTACTTAGGGTCCTCATTAATAACTCCTTAGAGCCAATAGTAATCTTTCCGTTTTTGTAACTAATTGTTGCCTGCTGGCTGCTTAAAAAATCTTCTTCGAAAAGGTCTTCCGTCTTCAAGTGTAGGTTGTTTTCGCAGACCACGAACTCATGCTCTAACTTGCTGCTACCAACTTGTATATTCACCCTGGCTTTTCCTGCCACTGGTAATGGATGACCATTAATGTCGGTTATAGCACGAGCCCCTAATTTATCTGTATTACGCTCTTCTAAAACGCGTTTCTTCAGCACACTCACTCTAGCACCAGTATGCACAAGTAGCTCGCACATTCGGTTGCCGATGCCTACACCGACGGCGCTTCCTCCTTCGCTCTTAGGGGTTGCTGCTACGGGTTGAGTTACTGTGAAGGTGGCGGCGTTGCCACGACAGACTGGGCGTTGGCTGCGGACTGCTTGGAGTTTAAATTGCTGCGTTCTTTTCTGCATGCACTTATCGTATGTCCAGGTTTCTCACATCGCTTACACAACACTGGTCTAGAATTAACTGGAGATCTCTTTGCTGGGCAATACCTAGGAACATGACCAAGTTCTTCGCAATTGAAGCACATGACCTCACTCATGTCGAGTTTTTTCCGTCCCCTTGGTCTCCCTTCCTTGTTGCTAAACCGGCTAGAGTTCCTTGTTGCTGGAGCTTGATCTCTAAAAGGTTGCGTAACACTGGTGTTTACCTGGCAGACTCGATCGTTGCTCCTGCTTCTTCCTAGTGACATTGTAGGCAATTGGAGTTCCACCGTTTCTGCTAATTTCGCGGCCTTTACTGCTTTCGTAAAATTCTCTGGAGATTTGTGTAGCACTGGTCGCCGTATGTCCAACAGTAATCCATCTAAAAATTGAATTAAACGCCTCTCACAGTGTATCTCCTCTCGCAATTTGTGCTTTTCGTCACTGTCGCTAACTTTTAAAAGTTTTGTTCCGGCTCTTTTCAATCTGTCTGCATAATTCGCCACACTTTCACCGGTCTACTGTATGCACTGATTAAATTGAATATTATTCCATCCTGCAACGTCTGGCGCTTTGTACGTGTCGAGTAAAGCTTTACGCAAAATATCCCATGTTTTTGTGTCTCTTAATTCTTTGTTCATTAAAACAAACTCTTGGGCTTCTCCCTTTAATGAAATTCTTACCGCCGATGCTGTGTCCTCTATTGACCATTTCTCTATCCTGCTGATTTCATCTACACAGAAAAGAAATGTCTCGACTTTCATACCTGTAATACTTCCTGAAAAAGTCTCTAATTTATTTATTAATCCCGTCATCGAGTTGTTGGTATTGACGTTAACTACTGGGAGATCTGGCATTCTAAGATCTTTTTCTTGTCCTGGCAATTACTCTTGAATTTTCACGCTGGTTATTTCTGTACACCTAAAATAATCCTCTGAGCTGCCACCAAATTATGTTACGACCGAGCGGTATATACTTAATTATCGACTTGGGTTCTTGTACTAGAAATCTTATCAGGCAACGAAACAGAGTATATTTGATAAATGTATATTATAAGAAACACAGTAATTTTACTGATACAAGTAATTACACATTGGTATTGTCCATTAAAAACACAATATGCAATGTAATATAAACACAATAGAATAGTTTTTCAAATAAACTTACCTAACCGACAGATAGTTTTAATCTGTACATCTGGAGAAGTACGCTAGAACTTATAGAGTGGAATTCTCTTTTTGACAAATGTATAAACTTTAAGTATATACTTTTTAGTCAAGGTTCAAAACAGCTAATTATTGCTTTCATTCTCGATATTTGTTTACTTGTGATTTTACATTCACTTTCCTTTTTTTGTTAGTAATTAACTAATGATGTTTTCACGCTACCGGCAATGTAAGTAGGCCTTACATCCATAGCTACAGGGATCGTAAGTGGCTGATAACATTCGTGTACTAGTTACCCTTGACGACGGAACTTAATAGTGTCACTTACATTCCTAGAAAAATAATGTTGATTTTAACTGTTCGTTGATATGGTAACAAACACAGACAACTTAGAATGATGGGGCTTTTAAAAAATAATTCCGATGACAGCTGTCAAAACGAACTTTTAAAAATATGATTAAATTTCTACCTGTAGGCCTACTTACATTGCCGGTAGCGTGAAAAATTTAATAAGTAACACGGAATGTATCGACTAATAACATCCTCGGTAGGCGACAAGCTTCGGCTCCGCCTCAGCTCGTATTCGCCTACCTCGGATGTTATTACGTCCTTACATTCCTTGATACTTAAATAACTATTTCACGCTACAGGCAAGGTAAATAGACGATACATCCATAGCTACAAAAGATGTAAACGGCCAATAACATTCGTTTACTTTTTGCCCTTGACTACGGACTTAGTAGTGTTATTTACATTCCTAGGATAATAATGTTGATTTTAACTGTTCGTTGATATGGTAACAAGCACAGGCAACTTAGAATAGTGGGGCTTTTAAAAAATAATTCCGATGACAGCAGTCAACATTTGCAACACTGCATCTCTGCCACTGCTTCCTTGTGTCAGCAGATTGCGGTAAATGCAGACATTTGCCTAATACAGGAACCCTGGTCTCACGGGGGCCATGTAAAGGGCTTGCCATCTAAAGGAGGTGCAAACTTTTATTGTGCCTCCAATGAAAAGCCTAGAGCCTGTATTTATGTCGATGTTGACACAGAGCGGAAGAACCTAGTCATCTGCTCTGCTTATCTACCATACGACTCACCTTCGCCTCCCCCTAGTAGAGAACTGGAGGAGCTGATAGCACATTGTAGGAACCATCGGATCACCCTTCTAATTGGTTGTGATGCCAACTTGCACCACACCTTGTGGGGCAGTTATGGCGTCAACGCAAGAGGAAGGGCACTCCTGGAGTTCCTACAAACAACTGATCTGGAAATCCTAAACCGAGGAAACTCTCCTACCTTCATCACCTCAAGAAGGCAAGAAGTAATAGACATAACTCTTGGATCCTTTTCCATATCCCAAGAGATATCAGACTGGCACGTATCGCCGGAGCCTTCACTCTCTGACCATAGTACATACGATTCAGTCTAAAATTCAACTCACCTAACGTGGAGACTTACAGAAACCCCAGGTCTACCAACTGGGCCTCCTACAGAGAGGCCCTAGCCAGTAGACTTCAAGGAGCTCTACAACAGCCCAAGTGGGTGGGTGAAATTGAACTATATGTAGAATACATACAGAGAGCCATCATAACGTCATATGAGGAAAACTATCCTCTACGTGTCGTTAAATCAAAACACAAAAACCCTTGGTGGAGCTCGACCTTAAACAAGCTTCGCAAGGAAACCCGCAAACTATGTAACGTAGCAAAGCGTACCAGGAAACCTGAGGACTGGGAAAGCCATAAGCAATCCCAGCAAAGGTACAAGAACGCCATTAGGCATGCAAATCAAGCAACCTGGAAAGCCTACTGCGAGGGGATAGAGAGTATGGCCCGAACAGCAAGGCTTTGCAAGGTACTTGCAAAAAGTCCTGGCACCCGGCTTGGAGCCCTACAGCTTCCCAATGGTGAATTTACCACCACCAATGAGGAGGCATTAAAACTCTTACTGAGAACGCACTTTCCCGACTCTAGGGAAATACTAATAGACAATACGCCGACTGCTGAGGCTCCTCAAGTCAGACCGTGCTTTGGCGACTGAAAGGTTGCCTCAAAAGTCGTAACGATTGACCGAACAAAATGGGCGATCACAACGTTTGCCCCGTTCAAAGCAGCAGGACCTGATGGTATCTTCCCGGCTCTCCTACAAGAGGGCTTGGAAATATTAATCAGACCTCTGTATCACATATTACGAAGCTGCCTAGCCATAGGTTACATTCCTGTACCATGGAGAGGGGCAAAGGTAATATTTCTTCCTAACCCTGGACGTGACTCGTACTCCCATGCTAAGTCATTTCGACCTATCAGTCTTACCTCCTTTTTACTCAAAGTGCAGGAAAGATTGGTAGACCGCTACATTAGAGACGGATCCTTGAAATTTTTTCCACTGCATCCGAATCAACACGCTTATCAAAGAGGGAAATCCACTGACACGGCCCTTCACGAAATTGTTCACAAGGTCGAGAAGGTGCTAAATCAGGGGGAATACGCACTAGGAACCTTCCTAGACATCGAAGGAGCATTTGATTGCACGACCTTCGACTGCATATGCAATGCAGCATCTGAGCGTGGTATAGAACCCACCATAGTAAGGTGGATTGAATACATGCTCAGACATCGAAACATAACTGCAACCTTGAAGGGGGACTCAGTGGGCGTCTCTGCCGGCCGCGGGTGCCCACAAGGCGGCGTACTTTCGCCGCTCTTGTGGTGCCTCGTGGCCGACGGACTGCTTCTGAGGCTCGACAACGAGGGGCTTTACACGCAAGGATACGCTGATGATTTGGCTATCCTTATAACTGGAAAATTTCTCAACACAATTTGCGAGGTAGCTCAAAGAGCCCTCACAATAGTACAAGAGTGGTGTATTGAGAACCAGCTTTCAGTCAACCCTACAAAGACTGAACTGGTTTTGTTCACAAGGAAAAGGAAGATCCCAGGCCTTAAAGGGCCTGTACCCTTCAACAAAACACTGCAAACCTCGGGTGAGGTCAAGTATCTGGGAGTAATCTTGGATGCCAAACTCACCTGGGCAAGCCATGTGAAAAGACAAGAGCAACGGGCCTGCGCGTCCTTCTGGACGTGTAGGCGCACCTTAGGAAAAACATGGGGATTAAGGCCTAGAATCGTTCACTGGTTCTACACGGCTGTAGTACGTCCCCTGATCACATATGCAGCTCTTGTATGGTGGCCTAGAAGAGAAAAGGCCACCACAAGAACAGCACTGACTCGTCTGCAGAGAATTGCCTGTCTCTGTATAACGGGAGCTATGTGCACAACCCCAACTGCGGCCATGGAGGTGCTGCTTGGACTCGTGCCTCTTCACCTTTTGGTGGAGGCCGAGGCCCGAGCGGCGGCGTACAGGCTAGACTATACGGGGCAATGGAAACCCACACAGGAGAATGTAGGACACACCAAGGTTGCCTCGCGTTTGAGGTCGACCAATCCCATCTCTCGGATGGGAAGTGATGGTATGGTCCCCTACTTCTCCTTTGGCAAATCTTACGATACCCTCATCCCTAGCCGGGATGAATGGCTTTCGGGAGACCGATCCTTCCCTCAGCCCTGTGGCCTCGTATGGTTTACGGATGGGTCAAGGACTAGGGAAGGATCAGGAGCAGGTGTGTATGGAGAACAACCCCGAGTCAAAATGAAATTTGCTCTGGGGAAATATCCAACCGTTTTCCAGGCCGAAATCTTTGCTATTTTGGCATGTGCAAATGAAAACCTCAGAAGAGAGTACACTAGTAGTCACATCTACATTTGCACCGACAGTCAAGCGGCCATCAAAACCCTGATCTCCCCTAAGATCGGGTCACGACTGGTCATAGAGTGTCGGCAAACTCTCACAAAGCTCTCTGCAAAGAACTATGTGAAAATCATATGGGTCCCCGGCCAAAGTGAAATTGAGGGAAACGAAGAGGCTGATTCCCTGGCTGTTGCGGGGCCAGGGAAGCCCTAATGGGTCCAGAACCGGCCTTCGGAATTTCCCCCAAATGCGTGAGGCACGAGATATGCAGCTGGACGTTGTCACAGCTCCAATCATCCTGGACCTCTCCTCATACACCAAGACAGGCTAGACTCTTCATTAAGGGTCCTACGCCTAAAATGACAAAAATTCTTCTGGGCCCAAACAGAAGACAAATCAGAATTGTGACAGGCCTACTAACAGGCCACGGTCACCTGCAAAAACATCTCCACACTATCGGGGTTGTCAATAACCCGCAGTGTAGAAGATGCCAAGCGAGGGAGGAAACTTCCGAGCACATACTCTGTGAGTGCGCCGCTTTTGCGGCCCTCAGGTACAAACACCTTGGCTCCCCCTCCCTAGAGCCAAGGGAAATACAGGACATATCATTGAACAGGATCTGGTCCTTTGCTGAAGCGACCAACCTGTTCAATGAAAACTAGATCATTTAAGGGGCACAATGGGCACTAGTAGCCTAAGTGCGGGAGGACGTAGGTCCTCCGACCCACTATAAATCATCATCATCATCAGTCAAAACGAACTTTTAAAAATATGATTAAATTTCTATCTTTAGCGTGAAAAATTTAATAAGTAACACGGAATGTATCGACTATTAACATTCTCGGCAGGCCACAAGCCTCGGCTTTGCCTCGGCTGGTATTTACCTACCTCGAATGTTATTACGTCTTTACGTTCCTTGTTACTTAAATAACTATTTCCTTAAGTGAAGTTTTCCGTTGTTTCATAATGCTGTTATCTTATTATTACAGTATGTCCAGGGACAACACTAGTTTGCCAGCGTTCATTGTATTTCAGCCTATGTGCTGCCATTCTTGCCTCTGCCCTGATTATTATATCTAGGGGGGGGGTAGATTTAGTAGGGTTTCCATGGCTGCAGTTGGGGTGCTTCTCATCACTCCTTATATACTAGTACATAGACAGGCAAGTCTTTAGAGTTTAGATAGCTCCAGCTTGGTTTGCTTCTGTTCCACTTTCGACCACCGTATCAGCTATTCGTAGGCAACTATAGGTCTCACCACAGCAGTGTACCATGCGTGGTTTGAGTCCCCAGGTTTTGCCCAACGCTCGCTTTGTTGCCATACGAGTTGTCTTGCCTTTGTTTGCAGTTTTGTGAATGTGCGAGTTACAGGTTAGCTTTGAGTTTAGAGTTGTGCTTAAATATTTAGCCTCTTGATTTATTTGCAACTATTCGTTTTCGGCACACCATCTTTCCACAGTTCTTAGAGCTTTCTGCATAATCTCTGAGACTGTGTTCTCAAATTTTCCCGAGATTGAATATTACCAAATCGTCGGCATACCTCTGAGTGTAGTAGCCTTCCCTGCTTAGTTCGACTAGGAGCTTATCTACTACCAGGTTCCACAGCTATTATTTCCGTTGTCGTCTCACCAGACAGGGTTGATTTATTTTTCTGTCGTGTAGCATGTTACTAATCCACCTACAGATGGTGTCTTCTACTCCACGGTTTTTCATCGCAGCTGTCATTGACTCGAAGGAGGTATGATCAAAAGCTCCCTCAATATCAATAAGAAACGTTAGTGCAATTTCCTGATAATTAATTGCATCCTCAATTCTCCTCACCAGTTGATGAAGAAGAATCTTGCATGATTTCCCCGATGTTGTTGGAGATGGAATAGGCTTCCTGAAGGTAAGCTTTCTCATATATCTTTGAATCAGTTTTTCTAACAACTCTAGTCTACAGAGCTACAGCTACAGAGCTGACGCGAAGGGTTCCACTGGATCTTTGGCAGAATCCTCTGGAGTCTTCTGCCTTAGAAGTATTTTCATCTTCTTGGCAGAAGTTCCTCCAGAAGTTTCTTTTAGCCTTACGAGTTTGTCTGTTGTATTCGCGTGACGGAGTGATAGTATTCATCGCATTCACCTAGTTTTTTTTTCGCCCTGTTAAATAACTTGCGAGTGTTTTCCCTTTGTTCTGCAAGATCTGTGTTCCACCAACTTCTCGGATTTCGATACTCCGAGATTGGTTCATCAATGGTCCTTGATTCCCATTCGTATGTAGGTATCTGTGATCCGAGAGCGACGGTTCCTCGGACACGTGCCAGCGAGTTATCTGAGAGCTTATACTAGAGGTTGCCACGGTAATATCAATAATGTCTTTGCGAGTTCGTGTATTAAAGGTTGGTTTGTTTCCCCGGTTCAATATATCTAAATCTTTGGATACAATGAAATCAAAGAGATACTCACCTCTTCTGTTGTTGTTGCTGCTTTCTCCATGCTGCATGATGAGCGTTGGAGTCGATTCCGGCGACAAGCTGCAGGTTTGATAGCCTGCAGTGTTCTACTAGCTGCTGTAGTTCCTCAGTTGGAGGAAGACTGGGAGAGTCCAATGGAAGGTATATTGAGGCGACTATGATTTCTTTTATATTTTCTTCCATTTGTGTTTTTATTTTAATTGCTGCTAGATCTCTGCAAAAAAATTCATCATTTTTAGAGCATAAAGTTCCTCTCTGACAAATATGCAGGATCTTACATTACCCAGGTTTCTGTTATGTATTAAGTTACCATTGACTGTTCCTAGGCCAGATACTTTTCCCCTGAAAAGCCAGAGTTCTTGGATCATGGCTACGTCGATATTCTTGAAGACCAACTATTTACAGAAGGCAGCTGTTGCCGTCCTATTATTCGGAAAACACATTGTTGATATTCAAAAATCGGTCAAGGGGTTCCGCACTTGCCCACTACTTCTACTTTAAATTATCATTTTTACTAAAGTATGCTTACATATGTTTTGTATAAACTGTGCTCATTCATTAGTTCAAAAAACGCGCCAAAGTAAAAACAACGAAGAGACTGCCAACATAAGCTACTGCAGCACACATAAACTTAACAATTCAGAGTAGCCAACATTGAATTAACTAAGAGAAAAAGGACGAGTTTACTAATATTTTAGTGAAATTTCGTGAAAAACACGTTTTCTTCGTGAAAGTTCAACAAATATGCCGAAGAATAAAGGTAAGCCAGACCTCAACTACCTCCCAACGCTAAAATTAATGTGAAACCCCCCAACCTAACTTTTACCAGCTTTTGCTTTTCACATATTGATGCTTCCTCCTAATTCTACCAACAAAGACACAAAATTACATTTAGCCACAATGCAGCTGTTATGTTTACACTTTTCAGCACTTACACTTTTTACTCATTTCAGGAAAGGGAGGTAAGAATCGCAGAAGGGGTAAGAACGAGAACGAAACTGAGAAGCGTGAACTTGTTTTCAAGGAAGATGGTCAAGAATACGCACAAGTTACAAAAATGTTGGGAAATGGCAGATTAGAAGCTATGTGCTTCGATGGTGTTAAACGATTATGTCACATACGAGGTAAACTTCGTAAGAAAGTCTGGATCAATCAGGGCGACATTATTTTGATTGGTCTGAGAGATTACCAGGATGCCAAGGCCGACGTTATTTTGAAATACACACCAGATGAAGCGCGAAATTTGAAGACATACGGAGAATTCCCCGAGACCGTCCGTATTAATGATACTGTAACGTTCGTCGAAGATGGATTTGATGAGGATATTGAGTTCGGAGATGATATCAGTTCCGGTGATGAAGCTGATCCTGTAGATGGCGTAAGTAGTTGTTAAGAATCCAAAAGGATTATTTTAATTATAAATCTTGGTTTTGCAAATTTTGTTTGGTTTAGTTTCTTAAAATGTTTTTTTTAATTTTCAATAAAACACTTGAGAGGCAGAACAATAATAATTTATAATTTTCAGATATGATGTACCCAACAACAAATAACTTTCAAGCGATTTAAGATACATGACCTGTCCAAGAATATTTGTATGGAATATTATCCTTTAATTGTTAGATAAAATAACTTGATAGATGTATATTTAATGTAAAATTACACATAGAAATAATTATTTTCCCTATGTATATTTAAACATTTTAATTATGGGACTGGTAGTAATGTGGCATTGTGTGTTCTTTGAATTTTCAGCTGCTGTCTTTTACAGCATTTAATTTTTGTATTTATAATTTTGTTGGGTTATATACTTTAGTGGAGAAAAGAATTTTAAGAAATAAATCTGTACGACTCGAAAAATAAACTGTATTTTATATTGTCCGCAGGCTATTCAGTGCTCAAAATAAACAGGAAGTCTGGGATAATTTATTAATTTTCGAAATGGATCCAAAAGATCATATTCTACTGATAAGCTTAACCTTTAAGGATTAAATGTTTAGTATGATTAATTTGTTCAAAATGTAGAGAGGCAGATCATAGATGCAAATAACATATAGGCGTGATACTTTTATAATCGCATAAATAATTTGTTTAAAATTGCATAGAAGTGACAATTATATATTTACAGGAATTTATTGCCTCTTACTTTCAATACTAGACTAAAAGTCCGGACCAAACACTGGTGATCATATTTTTTAAATTGGCATAGAACTTTGCCTGGAGTTATTCATACCTTAGTTATTGTTGCAAAAGTATATCTCTATAACTTACCGGCAACGTTGTGTTCAGCGTACGGGAGTGCTGATTACATACTACGACCGTTAAGGTCGCAGTGCAGAACTATGCCAGGGAGTTGTCTGGGGCATTAATAGCCCGCTCAGTATACCAGAGTAAGGAGCTGAAAAGTCATGTAGTTTTTTTTGAGCAATTAAATTGATTTTTTGGAAAAAGGCTCCTTGATATAAAGACTACCAGAGATAGTATAGCAAATTCATCTAACAAAAATTGACCAAGAAGGAGAAAATTAACTCCCCTAAATATTGCTTCATCTAAAAATAAAGTTGTAAACCTTATGCTACTATTACTGGAGCAATTTAGCTTAAATAGAAACTTTTCCTCCTTTTATTAAATGAAGGGGTATGAATTTTCGGTATTCTAAAATTCACTAAAAGCATCGCAAAGAAATTACTGGATTGGGACATGAAACAAATTGTAGCTGATCCCTAGCTCTATAAAAAAAAACGTGCGGCGTTTGTGAACAATGTTTTTTTGAAAATGTCGCAAATTCTATAAATTTTTCAATTTATGATTTTTATGTGTACAAATATTTTATACTTTTATTTTCTTACTTAAAAATAGGAAAAAAAACGTGCGATAATCATATGTCCGCAACAGCTTAGTTTAAAATTTTTATATTATAATGACTATACCACTCGCATTTCATTGAACCAATCGCAAGTTTCCCCTTTCATAAAGCGAACAAATTGCGTTTGTTTTATACTGATTAAACTGCATCGTCCTGTTTAAAAAAGTGATTAAACTTACAGTAGCTTTGGATAATCGCTCTTAAGTCTTAAATTAACGCATTTAAAACTGATGTGAACTGATTTTTAGATATATTTATTATTATTTTAATACATTTTTTGATTGCATCTTCCAGAAGTAAGTATCATATTTAATTATAACATAATTTATGAATTAAAAAAATAACTGTCTCTGTCGTTCACAAGCAAAATACCAGAAAAGTCGACGGTGACCGATAATAACAATGTCACTGTCAAACAACTTCAATTGAGAGTGTTCAATCATGACCGACCCAAATTTTAGTGTACACCTACAATAAATACAATAATAACATACCCTCAAAAATGTTATGAAATACCGCTTAACGATTTTTCTCCAAAACAATCCATTTTTACGACAACACTTTACAGCAACAGTAAACAAGAACGTCAAAATGAAAAATTAAGTTTACAAAAGGACGCCACTACAAAACATTTGAATTGCAGTTGTTGTAGTAGACGGGATCTAAGAGAAGAACTTAAGGCAAACCGAAATTTTTTTTATCAAACTCTCTAGCTTCAAAATGGCGGCCGCTACAACTTTCTGAAAATCTCAACTTTAACGCCCATTTACTCAAAAACTTGTTTGAGAGCCCTTTGTGAGTAGTATACGATGAAGTAAAATTAATTTCAAAAATCCGAAAACGATCGCAATGGCGCTGCTTTAAAGCTTTAAAAATTTTCAAAAAATAATTTTTTAAAGACTCCACACGATTTTTTTTAATACTCTTTAAGCCGACAGCTCGCAGTGAACTATAAATTTGTTTTTTACTAATGTCCCAAATTTTACTCTGACGCCTTCCAGGAATTTTTGAAAAATTTGAAATTGATTAATTATTTATTCAAAAACGTAAACGCCGATCGTTATAAACTCTGTATCAGTTCGATAGACTATTTGAAGTACTTTATTAGGATCCGCAAGAATTTTCAACTATTTTATTAATTAAGAAAAAAAAACGATACTCTTTATTATCAACAATGCGTTCTCCGGTATTTACGTGATTTTAACTACGCCTATCGATTAGCTCTAGTTAAAAAATTCTATTTTTCATTCTTTACATATTTTTGATAACTTCTCAAATAAAGCTATTATAGCCATTATTGTACGACATCCGAAGTGGAATTGTAATTCGCCGAAGGGCGCGCCGGGTGCTTAAATTGCTTTGGTGCAGTTGATCAGTGCTTCTATGAGTAGAGTTACGGTACGGAAACCAATTGAACAGGCTATCGCAAATTCAAATTGGAGCTGCTTGTTTTCTTACATATCTGATACTCTCTACAACGTTATAATTATTAAACGTTACATTTTTGCAAATACGGCAAGTATTGATATCCAGTATAGGAAAGTCGAAGTCCACACTTCAGCTTTTTCTTTGATAAAGTTGTGGTGTTAGTTAACTCGTGCTAGTTAAGATTCAAGTAATTCCACTCCCGCTTACTTACACCACCATTTTATCAGAATCGCTCGTATTGATTATTTCAAAAAATTTCAGAAACGGCTTGAAATATTTCTCATGCGTTTTAACCTTTTTGGTTATAATTAAATTACAACAATGGCACCAGGGGCATAATGGAGTAATTTTTTTCTAAAAAAAAACATGCACGCCACTGTTTTTAATTTTTGATTTGCGTTTTTATTTTCTATTTGTTCAGACTGCAACAAGAATTTCAAAAAGTAAATTAAAAACAGTGGCGTGCATGTGTTTTTTAAATCACCCCATTACCCACATGCAGGTCACTGGTGAAAGTTTTGAAATTTACTTATAGCCCAAAAGGCTATAAAGCATGAGAAATTTTAATAGAATATTTAAAGCCGCTTCTAAAATTTTTTGAATTAGCCATTAAACAACAAAAATTAGCGAGCTGGTATGCGAACCAAATTGTAGCTGATTCTAACTCTATTAGCTCAAAACACGTAAAGAAGATCATGTGGGTAGTATTTTTTTGAAAATTACAGTTTTGAAAATACTTTTACTTCATAGTTTTCGTGCTTTTAAACAAATCTCGAGCATGGTAAGATTATCATGTCCCCCTCGAACCACAGTATCAAATTTGATACCGATCTGTCATCTCGTTTTTAAGTAATAAGGCGTTAGTCAAAATTTATAAAAAAACTTAGTTTTGAAGCTAGAGTGTTTGAAAACAAACTTTAGATTTTTCTTCACGGCTTCTATCATACTGTGCTTCTGAAGAAAACGATAACAAAAAAAACTTGTGTAACTTCAGTTTTCAGCCTGTAAAAAAAAAGTTCGAATCGATGAATTTTCATTGTAACTAGGTATATCAAATTTCATTAAAGTCAGTCCCGTAGCTCCTAAGATATCATGCACACACATACCTGGACTAACATGTTTTAAAAATCATTTTTTGGGTTTCTAGGGGTCCAAAATATGTTTTTTTTTAAATATTTTATGATCGTGTTGACGCATGACATTGATATTTAGATAGTTTGAACAATAGTGGAAATACAAAATATTTTTGTAACTTAACTAACTCCACACCTCTCATGGTTTTCAACATCTCAATGCAATGGTGTGAATATTTCAAAAAAAATTGCATTTTTTCAGTGTTTCAGGAATAGCTTGACTTATAGGCAATATGTTTAAATACTCTTAATAGTAATGAAAATAAGAAACTTTTATGCAATTGAATCGATTTTGTATCTTCCAGTTTTCAAAATCTCAATAGCGGACATATTTAAAAAAAATTAATTTTCACCATACATCTTGCTTGCTTGCAGCGTGTCCCGCCCAATTCCATTTAAGTGTGGTTATTCCTTGGATAATATCTTCCGCCTTGGTCTTTTATCTGATCCACACGTCAGTTTTATAATCTCTTAAGGACATACGAGTATTTAGTATGCGGCATTCCATTGCTCGTTGATGCATACGTAGCTTGTGTATGTTTTTCTCGGTGAAGGTCCAAGTTTCACAGGCATATGTCGTCACTGGTAGTATACATTCATTGTAGATCTTTGTTTTTAACTGTAGTGGGATGTTCGCTATCATGATATCTCTGACTTTACCATAGGCTGCCCAGGATAGCTTAATTCTTCTTTCTATTTCCGGTGTCCTGTCTCCTGTTCTCCTGTCAATGTCAATAGTTGTCCCAGATATATGTAATTTTCCACTTTTTTTATAGTTTTATCGACTACTATCACATCTTCTTGGTTGTTTTTGTCGTTTGCGCATATATTGTTTATTATTTTACTATATCTGTGGTCAATTCTTGCATCATTTAGTGCTTTCATTACCGCCCATATCTTGATGCTGTCAAAGGCTTTTTTATAGTCGACAAATCCCAGTCACATCGGAATGTTATATTCTGGTTCTTTCGATTAAAGTTCTTTGTCTGCAGATGATCTATAGTACTGAATTTTTTCCTGATTAAGTATTAACCAACTTCATATCTCGTACGGTTTTCAAAATTTCAATAGTGGGAAAAAACTATACAAAATTTTTCATTTTTGCAGTATATTTCCCAAATACCTCCTCAAGCGTGTATTCCTTTGTTAAATAATATTCTTATTAACAAAAATGTTGAGTTAATAAAACGGACTGAGTTGATTCAATTATTTGAACTTTGCACCAATCAAAATTATTTTACTTTTAATAATAAAATTATTTCCAAAAAGATGGTTTACCCATGGGAAGTCCAATTTCACCACTTTTAGCTAACATATTTATGGAAAATCTAGAAGATCAAATATTCGAATCAAATCAATCTGAGAAAGTTATATTTTGGTTTCGCTATGTTGATGACATTTTAGCATGTTTTAATAGTTCATTTGATTTATTTAATGAATTTTTAATTTTTATTAACAGCTTGCACCCAAACATAAAATTTACACTAGAAACTGAACAAAATAAGTCCATTAACTTTTTAGATTTAAACATAAAAATTAATTCAACTAATAAATTTGAGTACTCAGTTTATAGAAAACCTACACAAACGGACATTACAATACCACACGATTCTTGTCACCATAAAACACATAAATTAGCAGCATACAGGTCCCTGATACATAGGGCTTTGACGGTCCCTTTAGATGAAATTAATTATAATAGAGAAATTTCAATTATTAAACAAATTGCATACAGTATTGGTTATAATACTAAACTTATTGATACATTAATTAAAGAAAAAGATTATAAATTAGCCATTTAAAAAATTTATGCGAATACCCTAACTTCGTTCGATACAATTAAATATGCTTCCATCCCATATTTTGGTGACAAATCAGAAAAAATGCTAAAATTATAAACAAAACAAATAAATATAAAGTAAGCTTTAAAACAACTAGGAACATCTTAAACACTTTGTTTATTGCAAAATCAAAAACAGACGATTTGCTAAAATCAGGCATTTACAAATTAAATTGTTCACATTGTAATTCGGTTTATATAGGCCAAACAATTAGAAATTTTGATATTAGGTATAAAGAACACGTACGTTGTTACAAATACAAACACCCACATAAATCCAATTACGCTAAACACTTACTAGAACAAAATCATTCAACGACATCTAATAACACCATAAAATGTTTACACTTTTGTGATGATAAACGTAAATTGGATATACTGGAATCTTCTGAAATTCACAAACATTTAAAAACTGTACCGTTAATGAATGAGCAAATTGATCTCTTAAATTCTCCTCTACTGGACATTTTGGAATAAGAAATCGAGTCATCTGCAGAGGATTACCAATATAAGTAATAAAGTTCTATTGTTATAACAACACTAACTGTTTACTTTTTCATATAACCTTTGACAATGGCATGTAGACATGCCGAAATGCGTATACGGTTAAAATAAATAGATATTGTTAAAGTAATTAAGTATTTTATATACAGATACTCATTTCAGTAATACCTTGATATATGGGAAAAAAAACCTTTTCACAAAATAAAATAAATAATCTTTAACAGAAACACAGATTCAACATATTTAATAATGAAGGTAAAATGTAATAATTACCATCAATATCAATTTTTTATTAATTATTCTGGTCAACTGTAGGTTTAGTTTGTTCTTCATAAAGATGTTTAAAGCAAATAACCCATTAAACTTTGTTACTTATTGGGATTGCTGGTGTTTGTCACTGTGAACTAGTGAAAATGATCATTTACGACATTCTAGATAAGGAGTCAATTTTAATAAGTAAAATTGCAGATTCTAAAACAAGAAATCAGCGATGCTTCACTGTCACGAACGAAACTATTAACAGAGTGAATATTCTAGAAATGTATAGAAAATATGCTGTTCTGCAATCGCCAAAAACAGAACATCGTCGTTTTTTTGTTCCTTTACTGTCATACCAACCTAAAAATTTAGTTTGATTTTTTTAATTTTTGAAACCTGGTTAATTTTCCTACGTTGTAAGTTACATTTTATAAATTATAATATGTATATCTATAAATAAACAAGTTCTAATAATGTCCAATTATTGATACCAATGACGGCGTTAAAAATATACATCCTCTGCATTTTTTTACTTGAAAGTTATTACCAGTGTTGCGAATATTTTTGCACAAAGTTATGATCGAAATGTTTTTGTATGTACAACATGCGAGTCTACACATTTACTATAAAATAACAAACCTGAAATCTATTTTCAGTATTTTCTATTGCATTTAAAAATGCATCTAATGCTACTAAATATGCATTACTTTTAAAATGCTTATTATTGTCTTTAATCTTCATGAAAATAGTTCTATTGCATTTCATCTCCATTAAATTCCATAAAGTACAGTAGCATTTCATTTGTTTCATTCCATTTTATTGCTTAAATTTTTGTTGTTAAGTTAGATAGTTGGAGGGGGGCTAATTTTCGTCCTCACCTCGAAATTTTGGCTTGCAAATTTTTCTTTGGTCTGCGGTTTTCTTCAATTTTCACAACAATAAAAAAATAAATTTTTGAGGTAATGCGGACTGGCAGCCGTGGTTTGGTGGAGACATACGATCCAGTGCAGCTAAATTGTAATTGCACAGTTGCTGTTGGGCAGTTGTCCGTTTATATCAGTTGTCTTAAGTGATAAGGGATTTTGCGGCCTCTACTGCTACAAAATTTGGTATCAGTATTGACATAGTATTTTCTGCAACTAAAATAAGTTATTTTATTTCTGGTTTTATGTTTTTTGTTTGGTTGGTTTGTAGGTACAATACCGGAGGTGTCTAGAACTCACACCTGTTTGTAGAGATATGAAAAATTATTAAATTAGTGAGAACACTGAATAGTAGATCTTACAAAAACAATTTAAGAAATAAACTTAGTGCAAGTACTGGTATTAGTAGGACAATATAAATTCAAACACTTTTGATAAAATTTATTATGATAAAATTGTAAAAACATTATATTCTAGTTCATGGGTTTAAAAAAAGTCATAACACTTCTAACACCATCTTTATTGTTCTTTAAATCTTTAGCCTTCTTGCTCTTCTTAGATTTATTTTTGTTTATACTTTCTACCCCACAAAATTTTACGGGATTAATTTCCAAATGCAACTTCTTTGCTGCATGGTAATCCAAGTGGTTTGCAAAGTTTGCAATGTCAACATTTTTATTGCACTGTGGACAGAGCTCCGTGCTGTTATTTGAATACTCCATTTGTTCTGAACCTATTTTTAAAAATGTTTCTAATGTTGGATTTTTCTCTATTTCGACTAATTTACGTTTTCCTGATTTTTTTGCATCCTTTTTCCTTTGTGCAGGTTGAGGTTCCCTTTTGTACAACTTCGACTCCTCGCGAACCATTTTAATGACAAAGTGGTAATCCATGTGTGCAACCATTTCAGATTTAGGAATATTCTTATTACATTCACTGCAAATCTCAATAACATCTTCGAATTCAAATAAGTCACTACTAGTCCCAGGAATACCGTTCATAATATTACTGCTTGAAGTTGCTGCTGGTTCAGAGGTTGGGTTTTTATTTTCTAACACTTCTGGCAAGATTTCTGCATCAGAATGGTCATCTTCAGAATTATTATCTTCGTCGAGTTCTTCTAAATTGCGGGATGTGTTGAAGTCCCTTAGTATTGGACTTTTGCATTCTTTCTTCAAGTTTTCAAAGTAGCGCAAGAAAAATGATTCTTTTTGAGGTTGATTTTCAGTTAAATCGTTAAAGTCATTATTGTCACATATTTCGTTGCTTATCGAGTCATTGTCGGATGTGCTTTCATTTTCATTCAAATTTTCATTAAAAAATACCAATTCTGAACTATTTTCTTCAAGTTCTTCAGTAGTGTCAGAAAAATTTGTAATATTGTTTGTATCAGTTTGTGGTTTGTCTAAATTATCTTGTTGTAAATCTGAGTTAGAATTTTCTTCACAGTTTTTGTTGAAAAATGGAGCAATACTACTTTTTTTTATACTGGACTTATCTTGATCATCATAGGTTTGTTTGGTATTATTATTTTTGCTTGAATCACCACCAACTTTAAAAAACGATGTGATTTCATTAACATTTCGGCAATCCTCAAATTTTCCCGCATTAAAACCTAAAAACTTCACGCAAAAGGTACCACTAGGTTTAGAACAATTCTTTTTTAAAATCTCATAAGCATCTGCAACAATTTTTTTGGGATCATACAAACTAACACTGAATGTCCTAGAACTGGCCACCTCTTTGCCCCGAACATCTTGAGAAAAACTGAGCACCATCTGTTTAGCCCTACGATTGTTTTCCTCAAAATCATTGTCTAAACGTTCAATCATTTCAAGCGCAAGTTCATTTAACCAATGTTTAACAGAGTCAACATCAACTAGGGCAGATTTTCCAGGAAACTTCTTGCAACACCCAATGGATTTTGATACCAAACGAATGGTTACTGGGTTCATATCAATACCTCTTGCAATATTGTACAAAAAGGATCTGAAAATAAGCCAAAAGTAAGATTTCAGGTTGTAACTGTGAGGTGGTATGGGTCATGTCAATTTTAGATGTCATAACGATGAAGAATGGATATTTTTGTTTTACTTGGTAGAAAATTTGGTAATCTTCCGGTTTAATTACAGCTTTAATTTTTAATTTTTTTTTTGTATCAGAAAGCAGCACCAAAAATAATATTATTTCATATAAAATAATACTATTAGAAATTAAAAAAAAAAAAAATTGATTAATTAAAGCCGTAATTAAACCGGAAGCACACCATTTTTACAAAATAATACAAAAATATCCATTCTTCATCGTTGATGTCTAAAATAAAAATGGGCATTTTACAAGATTTTCAGGTTCCGCATGTTATTTGCCTATGTTCGGGTAGGCTTGGGACATCTTATAGAGGCTGTACTTAGTCATACTCACCAAGTGACCTTGCACGCTCTTTCTCTGTGGTCTTCAATTGCATATTATTAAAGTTAAATTTTCTACTTACGCAGTTTTTTCATCATAGCGTTTTGCTAACTCTTTTTCGGTAAACTTCAGAAGTTCAGCCATGTTGGTGATGCCCAAATCTTCTGAAAGTGTGTTTCCGAATTTCCCTCCAAGACTTCGGATTTTCCGCACCGGCAATTCTTTATACAGTTCTTGAACACTATCCTGGGGTAAGATGGTTTGTTTATTAGGTTTGTGCAGACCAGCAGCAACCTTCGCCAAAATTTTATTATGAGCAATACCAGCAGAACATGTGTAACCTGCATTTAAAAAAATTAGTTTGTTATTTATTTAAAATAAAAACAATAAACCTGTCTGTTCAAATACAGCGGCTCTAATTTCTTCAGCTATTACACCTCCAAATGCTAATTTCATATTACTCTCTACATATAGACCGCTGTTATAAAGATTGTATAAAAAATCCATGCTGTCACAATTCACTACATGCGTGTTTTTGAGCTGACTCAATGTAATATCCGTAGTGGTAGATACAAGTCTTTTGTTGACTGCCTCGGTGATGTCCAAGTAAGCTTCATCCACCGATGCTCGTTCAAGCAGAGGTGTAAATGTTTGAAGTACTTTGGCCACTAATTTGCCAGCCTCACGATACCTGGTAATAACATCATAATGGGTTAAGATTGTAAATTGTGAAAAGAGTAACTACTGACTTTGTTAAATCAGCTTTTCCACGAACATTCGGCACTCGAACTAATTCTATATCAGGACACTTTTGTTTGGCCTCGGCGCCCCTCATATGTCGCGTTACGCCACGTTCGCGAGCTATATAGTTGACTGCTATTATTCTGAAAAAAAAACAGCAACAACAAATAATAATGCTTAATGGAATTAAAAATTTTAACTATAATTACCCCCCTCCTTTCCATGCGTTATACTGTACAACAGCTGCTGGTTTTCCTTTTAAATTGGGATTTAATTTTTCTTCTACTTGGCAATAGAAACAATCCATATCGACAAGTATAACAACTCTATCGGTGTGCGACATGGTCAATAGAATACTTATATTTATTAAATCACAGCATATAATTTTATCAAAATTTTAAAATGTAAAAAGGAAAATTTGTTCACTTTTACAGTAGTAATAGTGTACAAAAAAGAACGCACCACACTGGCTTTAATAATTAAAATAACAACTATAATATTAACATAACCTCACAATTTCATTTTTTAGTATAATATGTAGAAAAAATACTGTTCTAATAAATACAGTATGGATTTCTCATGATTTAAAAAAAATATATTACAATAATACAACCCTACTACATTTTTAAAAGTATGAAAATAAAAAAAAATTAGAAAAATCCGCCAAAACTATCAACCATTATTATGGTAATAGAACTTAAACCTCTGTTTTTTTACAAAATAAGAGCTATATTCGATATAATAGTGGTTGCAGTTTTTTTAAGCTGAAGTTAGATACCTATTCAAAACACCAGTGGTACAAACATCTACTAAAATTGCCAACATTAAGAAAAATTGTAAAACATGAAGTTGTACACATATACCGTGCGATTCAGAAAAAAGAGAATTAGAGCGAGCCGTGACTAAGCTGTTAAGATTGGTAACATTACTTCTCATATTTTTAAATTTGATGTTAATGGTAATCTGATTTGTAAACTCTAAAATAAACTTGACAGTTTAAAAAAGAATTTCAGTTTATCTGTAAAAAAAGGTTCTTATTAGAGCACAAAACCTTTATTATTCAAAGCTATTATTGAAATGGCACTATGCATTGAAGCGCAAGATGGAATATTTGAGCACTTATTGTAAATGATTCAGTCTTCAACAATTTTATTTTGCAATAAATTTTCTTGTTTAGTTACATTACTTGTTATCTAAGTATAATAGACCATATTTACAAAATTGTTTGTTTTTTGGGACGTTTTCGGTTGTCGGAGGTTTAACAACGCAATAAAAAATTGACCCTCAAGGAGCTAACCACATCCTTTTCTTTAATCCCTAGTATCCTTGTACTTGACGTTTAGAGAAGTTTGAATAATCCAACCAAATTCACTTACTGCGCATGCATACGTTGGCATGAGATTTCTAATAGTGTGATAAATATATTTACATTCCATGCTTTTTTTAAGGTTCTTGAGACGTAAATTTACACTGGTTTTTTAAACATTGTTGTCGACTTACGTGGTGTACGCGAGGTTATTACTAAAAATTCCTTGTTTGGTAAGCACAGTTTGGCTTTAATATAGCCCTACCAATGTTTTAATTGATTTTGAAGGTAACTTCACGAAGGTAAATATAACCTAGAAACGTAATAACTGTCATTATTTTACATTAAAGGGTTTGTTGACAATATTAAGTCCGATGCCTTCGAAAAAGAAAAAATATAATGCTCGATTCCCTGCGGTAAAATTGTATGTTTTTGTTGTTTAATTTTTTAGCTAACATATTCTTTCAGGGACGTATAAAAAAAATTATGCAAACAGATGAAGAGGTTGGAAAAGTGGCACAAGCTGTACCTGTTATTATCTATATCCTTTTAACACCTTCAGTCTGTATATTAAAAAAAAATTATTTACTTTTTTGTACATATTTCATTTAGTTTTGAAATGTTGTCATGTTGTTGATGTCTAGAATTTAAGCTTTTAGTTATAGTAGGTACTAAAATAGCAGTATTATTCCTTAATGCAAAATACCTCGAACGCTAGAGTTATTCGTAGAGTCACTTTTAACAAAATCAATGCAGATAACACAAGCAAGAAGCGCAAAAACATTGACTCCGTCCCACATGAAGCAATGCATATTATCAGAAAGTAGATTCGATTTCTTAAAGGACTTGGTGAAGAACGTACCAGACCCAAGCACTCAAGAAGATAATGAAAATAATGCGAACGAAGCCATAGACTATTCATTAAATAAACATGTGGAGGAACCTCCGAAGCCTATACAAGATAACAGTAAACAAAAACCTGAGATTGTGGCAAATTTCTATACAGAACAAGGCACATCAGCAGGTAGAACACCCGTGATACAATACGGGCCTAAAGTTGCTCATATGGAGCAGCCCAAGCTAAGTTTCTCTATAGAGAATTTAGTTAATAAAGATACCGATCCAAAATTTCACTTGGACTTATCGCACGCCTTGCCCGTTACATCAGTTCCCTCCTCAAGTCAAATATCTGTACCTCATCTAGTACCGAATGTAAATAACAAATGTCCTGTCGTTCAAAATGTACCTGCTAGCACTTCACAAACACAAGGTCCCCCTTTGCACGACAATATTCCGCCGTTAATTCCTATTTCACACAATAATTTGTATGGACATAGTAGCAGCAGCGATAATAATCTTTATATTGACGAAGACTATGATAACTAGGATTGCAATACATACTTGTGTATGTAGTTGTAGAATATTTTGTCTATTGGGCCTCAACAAATTGATCAAATTGAGGTTTAATTTAAAATTGAATTTTGTGAATCTGATTTCTTTTTATGTTTTATTTTTGTCAAAGCCTTTGTTTTTTTAATTGGAATTTAGAAATATTTTTTTTTAATAAGTTGTAAGCTTATTCATTATAAAACCGAATTTTGCATGTTTTGCAGATGTTTCTGATATTGTTTAAAAGTGAAATTGAAGTTTCTTAATATATTGCGTTCAACAACTCCCTTGTGAATTATTTTCATGCTGCAAAAAGTCGTGTAAGTATATCGACAGGGTATTTCACATAACTGTTCGCAATTAACATGCACCTAGTGACACAACTGTTGGGACCTAACTCGTATAAAACTGCCTGTTCTAAAAATTGTCCCACTTGAAAATAAATTAGAACAGGTTCAACAAGATGTAACTCTAACTTTTGTTGTTTCAAATGAGATGGTGTAATTTTTTGAGAGGTTGTAAAATAAATTTTTTTTTAAAATTAGTGGTGCATTACCAGTGTCCAGATATTTAGTCTAGTATTTAGTCAGTATTGAAAGTATGAGGTAATAAATTGCCGCATAATTCCTGTAAATATATAATTGTAGTTTCTTTGCAATTTTAAACAAATTATCTAGGTGATTATTACATCATCACAACTATGTTTGTCCTTAAGCGAGCTTATTAAGTTAATTATTATTTATTTGGTCAGCTGCAGTTGGTGCTTGTGTAATAGTAAAACAAAATCAAACAAGGTTCATAAGCGTAGAATATGAATGGTCATGGGTTTTAAAGCACTACACGAAAGAATTTTACGATAATGTCATTTTAATCTATCTACTTTCTTCATCTAATACCATTTCTTCCTCCATTTCACGATGGTTCATTTCTTGCTCCATCTCAAGATACAGAGTGCAGAACCTCTGGCCTAGCTCAATAATAAAGTAACACTGAACGAAACGATGTATCTCAAATATTGCAGTTGTAGAACCTAGAAAATCGTGCAACATGTTTCACATATAACTTATTGGATTTACCCTCGTGGTTTTTGTTTACTTATTGAATTTTAACGAAATTTATTGCTGCTTTATTACTAAAAGTCCAGACACTACATAACAATTAAAGGTTCTTGTTTCCAAAAATATTATATCATACTGTGTGTTTACGGAACTTTGGGACATAGGAAAAATCCATGTTAATACATTTACCGACAATGTGTCATTTGTCAAACTTTTTCTTTGTGGTCATTATTGTGTTGAGACTCAGGTCAACAGCAGAATAGCGCTAAGACGTACTTTACATTCAATCTTTCATGTAAAATGTAGACAACCCAAGTAACGCATGCTGTTATATTTGGATAAAACATTCAAAAGGCTCGTGAAGTTTTTCCTAAAATGAACATAGACTGTTACCTGTTCTGTAATTTCATGGACACAAGCTATAAGAGTCTAAGAGTTAATTCGCTACTTATAATGAGATTCTTGGTGCACGTGGCATGTCGCTCGCTTGCGTTATATCTCACCAAAATGCTCGTTATATAGTAGTAGTATTTTTTGAGGAAAAAAAACATTTTTAAATTTTTTGGAAAACCATTATTTGGGATTAAGGAACATCAGTGCCAAAAACTACTTTCATCAGCCAAAAAATTATGGGGAGAGGGAGAGTTATTAAATTATGTAAAAATTTCAATTGTAATCTTATTCCACTATGACTCATGAACAATTTGCCTTAAACAGAAATGATTTATCATCTCCCGTCTATTAAATAAGGAGGCATGCATTTTCGATTTTTAAAAATTCACACCAGGCGTCGCAGACTAATTTAGCAGATTGGGATACCAACTAAGTTGTAGATCATCGCTAGCTCTACGAGCCTACAAAATTTAAAAAAAATTGTGTTGCCAGTTTTTGAGTAATATTTAGAAAATATTCAAAATTTTGAGTAATATTTTGAAAATATCCAAAATTTTAAACATTTTCTCACTTCATAATTTTCTTGGTTTTCAAGTTTGCTCTTCGATAAGAACATTGTGCACCCCTAAGGTTATTAAAATACCAAATAATTTTGGCGCTCATGTGTCCTGAAAAAAGCTTTCGATTTGTCTTTGCGTCCTCTATCATCCTCTTTTCTTAAATTTTTGAAAAACATACCAAAAAACCATACCTAGTTTTCAGTTCCAGATCATAAAAAGAAAACTTTTTAATTGATGAACTTTCGTTGTACATAGGTATACCAAATATCATTGAAATTCGTCGTCCAGCAGTTCCCAAGATTTCGCTTTCACACACATAGACTGACACCTTTTAAAAAACCGCTTGTTTAGGTTTCTGTATTGAATCAATAATTTTCACGATAATAATAAAACAATACATTCCCATACTAGAAATATGGGAAAGTAAAAGCATTAGAAAATTGCATTTGAAAGGTTTAGTAACAAAAGATAGTTTCACAGAAAGCAAAGGAAACAAACGTAAAACAAATGCAATAACAAACAAAACAAATAGTCAAAAACAAAATAATTTAAATCAATTAGTTGTACTATATAGGGTGCCCAGAATAACTTGCACAGCATGGGGATCCTGGCAAGGTTTTCTTACATAAATACTTTTAGAAATTAATAAAAAACTAAAGTAACAATTCTTATTTGAAGAGTGTTCTTTCGTTTTATGACACTGTGATACTAGAAGTGAAATACGTTTTCAATCAATATCTTTTTTGAATTTCAAATTAAGTATGTCAAATCGGATATTGTTGAAAAGAGAAAAAATTAAGCTTTTAAATTGTGTTACAATAAAATATGTTTTCTATTTAACAAAAATGCATGTTTGTGTTATATCTCAAAAACGAAACAAAACAGTATCGTGAAAATCGCTGGGATACCCATGCTGAGCAAGTTATTCTGGGCACTCTGTCTACTTCGTTTCACTGCAGAATACTAATTTGGGTATTAAACCTACTTTCAAATGCGGTTTCAGAATTAAAAATTAAGGTGTTCTTTTTAACAGCAAAAAAAAGCATTTTACTTTATACAAACAAATTTTGAGGTCAGTTTGAGTAAACCAACTTTTATTTTTTCTTTAGTTGTATCAGTTTATATAACAAGTAATTTTATACATCTTAGGTCATGATATTTATGTCATTAAAATGCTTATTTTCCAAATACTGTTCGTCAAGATTAAAACTAAATATATATTGTAATAGTACCCTGAATAAGTAAGGCACTTTTAAATCTACAAGTTGTTGGAAAATTAAGCGGACAAACTTGGACAGGTAATACTTCACTTGTTTACGTTCAAATTTATCTGACGATAGATGTAGGGGGTGCTTGACATATTATCACTTAACGTATTTTTACATTTAAGATTTTATAACTTAAGACTTGAAAATGTTATTCTCCATAAAAAAAATATGCAAAGAAGTTACTTTTCTTGAAAGTCGCCAAACCCAACAGTTTTTGAGATAACTCAATCTGAGTAGGGATCCTTGATAATGACAGATCATACAAATCTGTCATTATCAATGGCATCTAGGATCCCTAAATCTGAGTGTATCGTCAAAAAGCAGAAATAGTTTGTACAAACCTTAGGATAAGTTCTGCACATCAAAGCAATGAAAAGTTCCTAAAAACCAGCACTGGCCCTGACAAGCTTTCTTACAAAGTTACATCTTCTGGACCTTAATGGCAACTTGATTTTTTAGAAAACTTTTATTATCTCATCTCTGTTAGTTTTGTAAATCCGACTGAATTATAGGATATTCCCCAGAAAACATTCCATAAGTAGCACTGGCTTGAGTTATTAGTTAACGGGGAATCCCCTAAGGTCTTAAAGTATTTTGTGCCGAAATTTTATATATATTCTAGGATTTAACGCCTAATTGAAGAGATACTTGTTTCGTATCTTTTAAACTAACTGACTCTAGGTTATAGTGTATGAATTTTGGCGATTGAGAGTAATGTGGTTAAATAAAACAATTGTATACCCGGCCATACCGGGTATCCACGAAAATTAGCCGGGTAAGCCGGCATTGAAATCTTTTTGTACAGAACATGTTTTAATAAAAAAGCGCAAAAGTAGTGCAGAAAAAAGTTGTTCAGAAAAGAGTACCAATGCCCCCAAGCTTAAATAACAATATTTAGATGCTGTTGGATAGTAGTATTTACCTATTACTAAAACCATCTGACAAATTGTGTTACTTTATATTAAAGGGTTCTTGATATATTAATTAATAATTAAAAAGTATGTTTTTTTAGTCACACCCTACGGGGGGCTGTAGGTTTCTAAGGAAGCGATTAGAACTTTTTCTCTTAAATTGACCGGAGAAAAATCATCGTCCAAAGTTTGCCTTAATTTTGCAACATCCTGTATATTGTTTTTTAATTTTATGACCGGATCATTTGAAAAAGTTATTAAATATTATCATTTTCTGTAAAAACTCTAATGGGAAAAGGGCAATTATATTTTCCTATTTTGATTTTTTACTCCAAATTTTAATAAAATCAGTGTGTTTATCCTGCCCAAATTATTTGGAAAGTTTATTTCTCAAAAAAAAAGAGTAGGTAGTCATGAGTTTTTCGTGAATATTAGGGGCAATGTAATAAGTTGTTTAATAGATTATGATGAAAGAAAGTTTTGTAAATATACAGTGCAGATAGGTCTGCGTTTTGTGTAAAAAATTGCACATAAAAAAAAGTTATAAAAATACTTTGTATTATAAAAAAGTTACATTGTATCAATTAAAATATTTTTTGAACAATTTTCTAGAAATATTATTAAGTACTCATATTCAGTAGTATGTTTAATTATATACAAATACGAAATACGTAATATATTTTTTAACTTATATCTAATATTGCATTTGTGTGTGTACAGAATTATGTAAGGGACTTATTTAGTTTATGTACAATTAAAGTTGACACATATATGGGTAACTACATTAAATAATATTGACATGATGAAAACTGAAAATGGAGACCATTCTGTGCTGAATAAAATGAATATTGTACATTTAATTACAATAAATAATATAATAACTTAAACGAAAAAAAAATACAATACTTATCCTCCGACAACACTAACAATTTTAGGTTAATTTCTTTATCAACTAAGTTTTAAATTACTTATTAATGCCTTATTAACTTCTAACTCTTAATCTACAATTCCGAAATCAATCGGAACTATCAGCTAGACTCGTTCGATTCGTATAAACTTTCGCAAACTTCCAACAGTCTTAAAACGGGACTAATATTGTACGGGAACAGATCTTTCGAAACCAGCCTATTAATCTGCATATTCAAACGAATTAAAACCGTCATGGTATTACTTAACGCATTAGTCCCAGCACTTTCGCAACTACTCACAAATTTGGACCAGTTCCTTCGTATATACTTTAAAAACCGCAGCAAATACAGCAAGAAACATGTTTCGTTGCTCACCAGATAATCTAACAGCACATCCGAATCGTGACTGACAACTTCTAAAAATTCTATGAAGGAAAGAATTGGATTAAGCATATTGACCAGATCCGGGAAGACTGCATTACGGTAGGAAATGCCTACCGTTATGTCCAAGGTGCACACCATCGACTCGATCATATAATCGTCCTGGTCACTAAACAAGTGAATTAACAGTTTGGAAAATTTAGTCTCTGGGTGGAAATCCAAGCTGCCTTTAATGAAAACGTCCACTTTCTTGAGAACATCACGTATGGATCTTTCGATTAGCTGCATGTCTTGGTAATAGTCGTAATCATCGGAGCCCACACTCGAATCTGAGCTATCAGTACGGGTTTCTTTGACCGTCACGGCCACTGATTTTATAACCAACAAAACCATTTTTTGTAGAAGCGTCCTGTCGACTTGCGTTTGTGACATATGCGTGTGGGCAATGGTACCTACGAAACTATGGACTGTGTAACCTTCACCGCACCTAAAAAAAAGAATAGAATTAGTTTATAAGCAATACATAACTATAGTATAAGTTTAATAGGCATGTCCGGAGCCTCTTATATTTTTTGCTTACTTTGTCTGGGCCAGGTCCCATTATGGGACTAGCCGTTTTCGGCGCTTTTTGCGATTTTAAAACCGGCTTTTCTAAAAGATATACCATCGAATGAAGTTGGGCCTCAGGCCTTTTTGAACTTGACCATCATTAAACGGAACAGCCTGTATATTTTTACAATTTTGAATACAGGATAAAATTCTGCATACGGTAGTGTTGATTAACAAAATTTTTGGTGTCATAAAAATATGGCTATGGAGTAAAGTATTGTTTTAAAAATGATTTTCGAAATTTTAACTTTACTGACTGTGATGTAGATTAGAGGCTTTCAAATTTCGCTAAAATGTTTTCTTAATTTCGAAAAAGTCGATTTTTTTTAATGCAATGATATTGGCTCGCCCTACTTTCCAGAGAGAGTATTTCTTAACAATTACGACACCTATAACATAACATTTTCAACCATTCAATAATGATGTTTTGTTTAAATTAATTACAATAAGCAAGCTGGCTCTGAACGATTTAAACACTTTAATGCTTTGTTTGCAAGCATTGGGGTCATATTTTGCTTTGTATGGCGACAGAGTTGCTGGGGCAATAAACAGTTGAACACGTTGTGCGAGAAACTGCATATTCTCATATTTCGAAATTTCTTTTAATTCTTTTTTTAAATAGTTGTTAAAACAATGTTATTTAGTCATTTATTTGCGCAAGAATATTTAAAACTTATATAGTATGGGAAAGTTCCAGCGACGTGTTTTGCCCATTTTTTTTGTGGATTACAGTGGTGTGCTTGGACTTTTTTTATAGTTGCGACTGTTTTTGAGCTATAACATAATCATCCTGTTTTTTAATGGAAACCATAGTAGTCTATGACAACTAGTTTTACATTTACTGGTTTTGTTTTAAACAATCCAATATTTCTTCATCAGTTAGCTTAGCTTATTTCCACTATAACGAATATAGTTTCATAATCCATGGCATCCTAGATATCAAATAATTTTTAATAGCTTCTGCCTTTAAACATAAACACATCAACTACACTGCCCGTCGTATGAAAAACCATATAACTCGATAATTATAGGGTTTTAGTACCCGAAATTAGTACATACTGTTGATTTTAATATTGTATAGGAATTTTATAAAAAATAGATCAAATATGTTTGATTCAACAAAAGAAAAGAATTGTCAACGTCTAAGAATTGCTTTACGTGATTTATTGTGTAGACTGTTCTGTACTTGTACCGCGAATATTTTATTGTTAGTAACAAATTGCCATTCAAAGTTTAATATTACATTTTAAGCAATGGTTTTACGACGGGTAGATGCATCTCAGCGCGATAGAATCATTGGTATGCTAGAAAGTGGTTTACCACAAAGAAGGGTGGCTGAGCGTTTTAATGTAAGGCAAAGTGTGATCAGTCGTGCATGGAATAGGTTTTTGACAACCACATCGTCAACTTTCGGCATGGTGGAGGTAGACACCGCATCACAACAGCAGCGAACGACCGCTATTTGAGAACAACAGCTCGACGACACCGAACAATTGACGCCCCACGTCTAAGAAACATGCTTCATGTAGTGGTAAATCGGCCAATTTCAGTGTCTACGATACATAGAAGACTCCACGAGGCTGGACTGAGGGCAAGACGTCCTGCTCGTCATCCGTACTTATCTGCAGAACACCGACGAAATCGATTGCAGTTTTCAAGAGATCACCTACATTGGAGATTTGAGGATTGGTCACGATGGCTGTTCACCGATGAGTCTCGAATTGCTTTACATGGCGATGATGGGAGAGTACGAGTTTGGAGAGGACTCGGAGAGCGAAATCTTGAGTGCTGTATGGTGCTACATGTTCCGTTTGGTGGCGGCTCGATAAAGATATGGGGTGGTGTGCGAACAGGGGGCCGTACAGAACTCGTGCAGTTCAGGAATCAATCGGTAACAGCTAGACGTTACTTTGATAACATTATAGAGCCCATTGTATTCCAAACAGCAGCCGCTATTGGGCCTAACTTCGTTTTTATAGACGATAACGCAACACCTCATAGAGCGGCAATCGTTAACGAGTACCTTCAGAACGCCAATATCATCCGTATGCTCTGGCCGGCAAAATTCGCCGGATGTTAATGCAATAGAGAACGTTTGGTCTGCAATAAATTTGCAGCTACGAAAGCGTGCTCACCAGCCAAACACATTGGATGAATTGAGTGCTACCATTGTAGAGGAATGGAATAGGATACCTTAAGCCACAATTGATACCTGTATTGAAAGAATGCCAAGACGATGTAAAGCCCTTATCCGTGCAAGAGGTGGTCCCATACCCTATTAGTTACTCAAATGACAAGTAGCTTTTAGTTTTTAGTCGTCCTTAATGTTGTAGCATATTAGGTACTGATTGTCTTTTTGTGTTAATATTTCTTAGTTGTAGAATGTTTGCTCTATAATACATGTATAGAACGTTAAATATTCACTGCGTGCTCATTTATCGTAATAAAACCCTATAAATATCGAATTACATGGTTTTTCATTTGTGATCCACTTCAAATGATGGGCAGTGTATATATTTGGAAAGCTTAAAAAATAGCCTTTTTAACTAAGTCAAAGGCTGCTAATGCTTCCATTAAAAAAATGGATGTTTGTGTTATAACTTAAAAATAGTCGCAAGTATAAAAAATCTGAGCACGCCACTGTAATCTACAATAGCAAATCTATTAAAAACGTATGTACAGGGTGGTACTGAAATAGTTGGTCAAAAGCTAAAATTTGTTTAAAATTATTGTAAGAATCAAAAAAATCCCTCTAAACATGTGCCCGAACACGGGGCACTCCGGATTGTAAGTGTAAGTTTTTGGTCGTATTTGCCATGATTTTTGCTGTTAATTGTCACTTTGACTTATTGTGAATCATAAATAATATTTACTTTAATTAAGTATTGTTTCATTCAATGTTTTCACTTCTTTTGTAATCAAAATGAATCATTTATCTAACGCTGAATTGGCCGATATCCACTTTACAAATGGGCGTGCGAATGGAAACTCTAGTTTAGCTCAACGTTTATATCGGTAGACTTTTCCAAAATGTCAATGCCCTGCTAAGGGTAGTGTTGCCAGCATTCATCAACACCTTTGAGTTTTTTATTTCCATGACCTTCCATTTTTTTATTCATGTATTACAAATTAAATGAACTGTAACTCGGGAGGGACCCGTTTTTGGACACGTGTTTATAGGAACTTTTGTCATTCTTACGATAAGCTTAACCGAATGCCAGATTTTGACCAACTATTTCAGGACCACCCTTTTTGAATTTTGGATATAAACGAGCACTTAATAAAATTTATTTCTTTGACTGTAGCGCAACAATAAAAAAAACATTGAATTTTTGTTTTCAGCATTGAATTCGGCATAAAAGAATTGGGCCCATAAGAACGGTTTTTTGTCAAGTTCTCATACATCTGTGTATTTTCTACCTATATTACATAATTTTGATAAATTTGACATACTCAAAATTGCAAAAAATGAAGGGGGACACCGGTGCCCGCCCAGACCCTGCAAACCTCGCAGCAGATACTGGTGTCCGCTTTGACCCCACCATTACGCTCAAGACGAGCGGTCACGGGATTTCATAAACTGATCGTCGATATACTTATGCATGTTTGGACATGAGTGTGGCTAAATTTAGTAATTAGTGAATGGTTTACGTTGTGTTGCGACTGTTTTGTTGCATATACAATGAATAGCTGTGGCAAACGAATTTTGAAATTAGCTTTAGAGAAAAAATAGTATTACTGCCTTCAATGTGCAGACAATCCAAGATTCTGCCTGGATGCTTGAATTCTTTTCATAAAAAAAACTAATATATTATATTTCAAATTATAACTTCCCTTCTTAGTTATAAAATGTAGCTAAATGTAAAGAGTTACCATTTATTTTGTACAAACAATAAAAGGTATTTTTCTGATAGGAAATTATTGCGCAGGGCCATAGTAGGGGACGTGTTACAACACCAAATCTTGTAAGAAAGTGTCCACGTGGCCATATGCAATCGACATACATTTAAAAGGTGTATGCCCTGACACTGAACCTGTTAACCAAGTTACCCATATACTGCATTGAAAATTGGCCACTCTGTACTTGACTTTTGTTTGTAACCTTTCACATATGGTCGGCAGAGGGCACAAAATTTTTTTCTATTTGCCCCATGGATTGGTTTGGTATTTGGTTAGGGGACTGTCGCCATTCAATGCGTATACAAACCAGATATAACGCCATATAGGAGAAGTACAGATCGTTAACCTTTTGGACACCGCTTTTAACCAAAACATTTGTTTCGACCATATTTGCATTTTTCTTATAAAAACCAAATAAATAATGATATAGGTTACTTTTAGTAAGATTCAAAACTACTTTCATCAATTACTCTCAGTATTTGCATTACTGTTACACCTAGTGATAGTTTAAACCCCATGGAAGTTCAGATATAGAAAGCGATTTTCATGGTAACGACACATACCCGTTGAAGCAATGGTTTAGAGAACTATAATCGTAAATCACAATTTGTGCCTGTAACAAAGGAAAAGATTGAAATGACCAGATTATCAGATGCACATGGAAGAAGAGAAGCGCAAGATAGATACGAGGATAGTTCACACCAAAACAGTAATTTATGCAGTTACATAGTAAGTTTAGTGATTCGTACAATTATTTGTTATAAACATTACTGTGTAGGTACTCTACTGTAAACAGGAAACAATACATAACCATTGTCATGGAAACCATTCGGTTATTATTCAACATGGTCAATGTAAATTTCATCTGTTCCCTGAAACAGCATATCATAATTGAAATTTTCGCCAATGAAGGCGTCAAACAATCTGAAATTTTTGGCATACTCAGCTCAGTTTCAAGAAAGTATACTCGAGAAGTGGCAAGTATTTGCATGGGAACCATTTTAAATATGGTTGTGAAATGGCTCGTGACAATCCAGAAATCAACTGCAACAAGAGTCATTCTTGCTGTCAGTAATCATGCTGAAGCAGTGATCAATGCAGATCATCTCTGAAATAAGTAGAGAAAACCCAACATTTAATGACAGCAGGAATGACTTTTGTTGCAGTTGAACCTCCTCTGCGTGGATTGTCGAAAATAGTCTTATGGCCATTTTTTAAATGGTTGGCCCATTTATACAGAGAGAGTTAAAAGTATGGAGACACCGATTTGCTGTCGTTAATATTCATTTTTAAGAAAATGTTCCAATACAAAAGTTTTTTATGAAATTTTTATCTACATATTGATATACACGAAAAATTTTATTATTCAATTGTTTTTGAGTTATCACTTTACGCGATATTTTTTTAAATGGCAACCTATTAATGTTATACTACTATTCGATAGAGTATTCTTTTCTCTTTACAATGGTATAAAAATTTTTTGGGTTTGCATAACATTTCTTCGAGAAAATGCCCGTTGAAGTTGAAGTATTTACAATTAATTAACTTCTCTATTCGTAAACGATATAGCCATGACAAACAAAAGCGAAGCGATAAACAATAATTTTTCATAAAATAAAAATATTAAACTCGCTCGCCTTTGGTTATCGCTTAACTTTTGTTTATCATGGCTGCATCGTTTACTAATTGGGAAGTTAATTAATTGTAAATACTTCTACTTTAACGGGCATTTTCTCGAAGAAATGTTATGCAAACCCAAAAAATTTTCATACCATTGTAAAGAGAAAAGAATACTCCGAGGAATACTCTATCGAATAGTAGTATAACATTAATAGGTTGCCATTTAAAAAAATATCGTGTAAAGTGATAACTCAAAAACAATTGAATAATAAAATTTTTCGTGTATATCAATATGTAGATAAAAATTTCATAAAAAACTTTTGTATTGGAACATTTTCTTAAAAATGAATATTAACGACAACAAATCGGTGTCTCCATACTTTTAACTCTCTCTGTATAGTTGCAACTTCTTGAGTGTACTTTCTTGAGACTGAGCTGAGTCTGCGTAAAATTTCAGCTGGTCTGACGCCGTTATTAATGAGAAATCTTAGCGCATTGTTTCCTGTTTAGAGTAGAGTACGTTCAGTAATGTGCACTACAAATAATTGCACAAATAAATCCGGTTTTGGCATGATCTACACTTGTAAATAAGAGAATGACAAAAACTTAGAAAAAAATGAGAATATAATTTAGTCAAAGAAAAGGAATCTCTTAATACACTTCAATTTCAACAAAAAGCTACGGAGAAAAATAATTGTGTGAAAAGACCAAAGTTGCAGATGATGATGAACAGTGGATAAGCAATTCGACAGATAGGGTTGCTCAGGGACTATCAGGGAACTGCGAACATGCCAAGCATACAGCATCTACTCACTTAAATTATGCTTTGCCTGGGAGTCAGTTTTCTTGTATTCAGAAATCAAAAGTTTTTTTATGAGAAAAAAATGGATTTTTGGTTTTTCTTGGAAAAGATTCCTTGGGATTTATGAAAACGACATAAACCACCTTGTATGAAAAAAAAAAAAGAGTTTTTTGAAGGATCCAGCCCTTTGAAAAATTCCCAGTCCTTCAGGGTATAGCATATTGGTGCAGTGATCTCATACCTGCAATCCCTAACAAACATCACTGTAGAAAATTAAAGATTTTGAAATTGATAAATGAATGACTATACTTTAATTTGATTTTTAGATGCCGCTAAACAAAATTTCGAACAAATGACATATTTTTTAACAATTGTCAGTTAGGATCATTTGCATAAGGCAAACTTCAAATCGCCGTTTCAATAAATTAGGGCATTGTGGTGAATTTTGAAAGTTAAGCTCTATACAAATAATTTTCTTATAAAAGTAATTGTTTTGTGATAATTTCGACGGGAGTAACTTATTTCTTCTTACATAAAATATTTACTTTCAAAATGGGCGAAAGGAACGCACCCTAGACATGCAACGCCTGCCCCATCATGTCTTGTAACGACAAAATTGTGATTGTCCTTATGGATGAAAAACAAAAAAAAATTAAGATGCCCCATGCCCGATTTGCAGATTTATTAGAAAAAAATTGCAAATCAAACGTTCCCAGCCAAACAGTTGCATAACGAAAACCACCTCCTAACATTCACAAAATGGTGTAATACTAAGTTTACTAAAACTTCAACCAATACCACCCCTTCGCACCAATTTTTTATATATTTAATTAAAAAATGTTTTGTACCACCGGGGAAAAAATACAAAAATATCTTAGTTTTGTACAATTGAAACTAAATAATGCCTACCTATATGGTAACCTCTCCAGAAGTCTCGAATCCTTAACGTATCGCACGATCACATAAGCCAACTTGCATGTATCATCGGGCAACATATCCTGCAAAGCCAGAGTGCTGCCATAACACAAAATTTCATTAAACAGAGACAGGAGCTGTTTCCAAATGATTGGCGGAAGAGGATTAGTACTTAACAAAAGCGAAGCAAAACTTTCCAAGTGGGCATAAAACGGCTTCGTATCGATGACGCTCAAATTTGCTTTTACCGAAATTGTACTCTCCCACAGTGACAAAAATGCAACAATACACGTTTGTGATGCCACAGAATTGTTGGTTTCTATTAATCCCTGAATTTGTCCAATTAGAGGTGACCATTTAGACTCAAGGCTTCGGATAATAAGTCCTTTAATGGCAGAAGTGTCGAAACTCTCTGAATCACTGTACTGGATGGTGGTGCAGTTTGTTATGATTAAGTCCATGTTCTGACTCGTTTGACTAGTCGTGGCACCATCTCTAGATGCGTGAGCCTCTTCAAGGATATGAATTTCTATGTCTTTCCACTCCACGACCCGTTTGATAACCTCGAGAGCAAAATTCATCTTGTCGTAGTCCACATAATCTAGATTTAAATAACCGGTGATCGTTTCTAACCACTCGTTATTTACATTAGTTTTGGCTATTATTAAAAAACTGCTTATAACTCGAGTTAACATGTAATTTACATATCGATTATGTCCATCGAGCAGGAACAAAAGCTGTTCGATTAAATTATATTCGTTATGAACTAAAGCACTGCAAATGTCGACAACACGAGCACAAATATAACCTTTATTATTTTGTTTTAAATAAACGTCGAAGAGTAGCTGCAAATTTGAAAGTAGCTGCAGAAGTTTATTGGTGGGCCACTCTAAAAGAGTAGCTGTTCGTGTTCCGTTTACATCAGTGATCTTCTGATTGCCAAACGGTTTGCGCAATAAACTCTCTGAAACACCACACAAGCACTGTTGAATTAAAGCATTCTGAAATGTATCTAACTCATTGCACTCTGAATTTTCCCGATCGTGGTTGGTTGTGGTGTGGCTCAATATTAAACTACTCGAATTAAAGCTACTACTATTGTCAGGCTCTGAAAAATCTAAACAAATATCCGGTGCAGGTTTTGGCTTCTTCTTCACGGGCTCTGAGCTCATCTTACGCTTAGTCTCTCGGTGTCGTAGAACCATCACAGAACATAACATACCACATAACATACATAATAGATAACATAAGAAGCGCGTTCATTTGGGTTTGGGCGCAGGCTGGTTGCTCTTCAAGGTCAACCAAACTACGACCAGTTGCGTTTGTTTGAAAAGCAATGGTTGCATTCAGCAGTTCAATGCGAGGATTTCAATGTAGCGTGTAGGGGGCGCTACAATCGATGTTGGGTAATTTTGTTGTTACCTAGGTTCGGCAACAGATGGTTCTGCAATAGAGGTTAAAAAAACTGTTTTACTTACTTTACTTTTATTCCCTATTTCTTTTAATCTCGCTATGTAATAAACAACTGAGCATTATGCATCCAACAGATAAGGAGCGCTTGCTGCTGATAATAGTAACGCTACTACCTGGTATCGCTCACACATGCTCAATACAACAAATGACATCATACAGCCAACTAGCATAGGGATTTTATTTACTCGATTCCAAAACCTAGGTTGACTCGCTTCGGGTACACAAATTTTCAACAAACTAATCGAATTAAACCTGCCGAGTTTGCAAAACGATGACGCATCTTACTTTAATATAAGATGCTATCTTTCTCTTGCCGCAGATCAGCACGAATTTAGAAGTGTATATTGGCAATAAAATGCTAAATTTGAAATAACATTATTCGTTGGTTGCGTCCAGAGGATCTCTGCAGCTTTGTTGCTGACTCAGCTATATTACCCGATTGGTTGCAGCAGGCGACCAGCAATGATATAATTGGTACTGCAGTCAGCAACAAAGCTGCTGAGGTCCTCTTGACGTATCCATTGTATTTAACACTTTATCAAAAGCTTTAATTTTAGTGTTGTGATTGGCTAAAGGCAGTCATACTGTTGCTTTACACTTGCCTTTAGCCAATCACAACGCCTAAATGGGAGGTATTATAAACCATTTTTCAAATTAGCTAGATGCCAATAATTATTATGTGACAACAGATAATATTTATCAAAATAATAATAATGGTTTATTTGAAATGCCATCAATGCCGTGTAATTAAAATTACATTTTAAAATAAACAAGCAAACCGTGGAAGATTGCTTACAGGAAGCGGAGCTCAATTTTGGTAGGCATAGGCCAAAATTATTTAACATTAAGATTAAAAAGTAAAAGAATTACGGCAACTTCAATTTATTAAAATCTGTTGTTAAGTGAATTAATCTACGCATAAAATCCCTATTAAATTTCACTTTGTTTTTATGCACTTTAATTTACCTTAGTCTAAAGCCAAGTTAATGCGTTATTTTACAAATAATTTTAATCTAACAGTTGCAGATTAATGTTCTTCGGTTGCCGTACGTTTTAAATTGCAGCTGAAAGATTTTATAAAGCAGTGTTCTGTTTCAGACTATACTTTTGAGGGGTTAGATGTAGATGAAGATAGTAAGTAGGTCCAGCAAAATAGTTAATTTTTAATATAGCTACCAGTTAGCCAGTCCATTCTTTTATACCGTTCAGTATTAAACGATCTAGATTTCTTCCTACTGTCTGTCTGTAACGGCCCTAGTCATTTTGAAGTACATCGCCAATGATTTTTTATTTCTGTTTATAAATAAATAAACACAATATCTGCACGCTGCAAATAATTGCCGCTGACCGGCGCAAGTAAAATAAAAACTACAGAGGCCGTGCCTTTGCCGTGCCGATTGCGTTCTGAAATTTCTACTATTTGTTTGCATCTCTCCATCTGATAATTGCATTATTTTATCAACGTGCATGCAAACGTATTAAGAATAATAGATTGGTTGATTGTGTCGTAGCTGGAATCATTTGGCCCGATAAGCTCGGCCTTCGGGTATTCCAAACTGTGTTTAAAAACAACGGTTTGTTTATTTGGCGCCTAATTTATTATTTTACTCGGTGGTATTAGTAACTGTATGTAAAAATACCTTTTTTTTATTGAAAGTTACAACTTGATTTTTTCTTAAGTTGTGGGTAGGCTTAGCCTGCCTAATAGGACGGACCGCCGTTGCTACATTACACAAAAATTTGATTTGATGTAATTTATGGTAACTTAAACCAACTTAGGATTAATAAGGTAACTTAAACCATTTACCTAAATTAAATTAAATTGAATGTCAAGTTTTAAACCTTACTACTAAAATAAGTTAATAGGCAATGTAAAATGTAATAACAGTCATGTTTTCTCATAAAATTATACAGAGTTTGCTTGAGGCAGGATAGACTCCTCCAATGGAAAATTTGTTTATAAGAGGCTATGGAAAGATTTAACTTTCAGCATATTAAATTCTGCGGGTTTAGGAGAAAAATCCGTAGAAAATGGCAAAAAGTAAGTTCCTGTACATTTTTTTTCGAAATACATACCAAGCAAAAAAATCTTACATTATTCATTCGCATAAACCGAACGCGGACTTCCTGTTCATTATCAAACGAACGTAAAAGAGATGCAACAAACATTTGGAGCGTACGGAACGCATCTTTATAGTACGATTATTCACATATTTGACAAGGGTCGAGTTTATGCTCGAAGAATTTGCAACGTTGCCAAATCATCGACTACCATTCATAATTTTGCAATTTATTTTTGAATATACGGCCAAACTTCGCTTGAATTTGGTGTCCTAATGAAACTAATTTTACGTAACTACATAATTTAATGGTAAACATGCAGCAACTTTACGTTTAAATATTACGAATTAGAGATATTTGTAATAGACGTGACGCCGTGCGTAACACAGGAGAGCGCTACCTAATTCAATCTGACTACCTTTTAACTAGATTCGACAGTTCCAAATTTAAAGAAAAATATTTATTTGCATCTACAAATTTTGTTTTAAAACTATTAATATTTAAAAGTTTGTATTTTGTTTTTATTTTAAACGTTTACCTGATGTTCCAGCTCGTGATTTGCATATTAAACAATTTTATAATTCTCGGTCAATAAACTTAGAATGAATAATCTAAGGCGTGGCCATTGTCATTTTAATTTAATGTTACAGAAACTTACAATTTTGTAGCAATAGTTTACATAATAAGCAATAGATGTCCTAGTAAAGTTTAAAATAATTATCGTTAATAAACAATACGTTAATACATTAAATTACGTTATAATATTAAAAAAATGGTTTTATTTAATCAAATTTGTAATAAATTAATAATTTTTTCAAGTTCTATTTAAATATTACAATTGTATTACAGGATACTATAATAAGTTTGTTAATAGTTTCTATTTGCCGGTAAAGGGGGGCGCTTAGAAAAATAATTTTTTTATTTTAAATTTGCGGGAATTTTTGATTTTTAAATTTATTCATTTTAATTAAGGACTGTTTTACCTTAATTTAGGCTTTGTTAAAATATATGGATTGTATATTTACTTCAGAAAGTATGAATCACTGTGTGTATGTCATGCCGTCAACATTCTGTCGCGGTGGGGGTGTAAAATGGCTACCTAGTGTTGCTGAAAGTGTTTTAAATGTCACGAAACAAACTATTATAACTAATTGATCTCAATTAAATAAGGTGATTATGTTTAAGTGATTTAAATAATTTGAGAGGGAAACGTTTTCTTTTCGTTAGCCCAGAGATAAGGCACAGCCGCATCGTGCTTTCTATTTAGGTTAAATACCAGTAATATCCTACTTTGCATACCATTTCTACCTTGTATTTGTGTGTTGCTTATAAGGCCTAAATAGTTTAAAAATGTTAATATTCAGTATAAGAGATTATCTGACTACCTTGAAAATATTATACATCATTGCTAAAATTAATAAACAACGTAATACATTTTTGTGTTTTTCCTGGTGTTAATAGTTTTGTAGTTCTAAAACTAAAAGACCTAAAATCGAACCTATTTTACAAATAAAATGCACTTTTGATAACATTAATTAGTGTTTATTTATTATCCTTATTATACTCTTGTATACATGGTTTTGCAAAATAAATGGCTCTCCCCTTGCCAAAACTATGATGTTGATTGCTAAATGCAATTTATCTCCTAATCAATTTTTTTTTACCAGGTATTTGTAATGTTAACATCAGATGAGTGACGTGGTTGTAGGGGCCATGCCCGGTGTGTCGGGAGAATGGCGGTTGCGGCAGTTGGAGGCCCTGTTTTTGGGCGGACCGGTGCAAGCAAAGGGGCAAAGTTTTAGTATAGAAACCTTAATAGACGTACTGATTGTATTATATGATGAATGTTGCCAATCCAGTCTTCGTCGTGAAAAGACCGTCTCCGACTTTATTGAATTTGGTAACTATTAGTAAAAAATAAGTTCTGTAAACCATTAAAACCATTCTTTATTTGCAGTAAAGCCAGTAGCCACATGTATAAAGTCCCTGAGGCTTATGAGAGAGGATTTCGAGATTATCAAAGTAATTGGACGAGGTGCTTTTGGGGAAGTATGTGTGGTTAAGATGAAGGGTACAGATAAGGTTTTTGCGATGAAAATTTTGAATAAGTGGGAGATGTTGAAGCGAGCAGAAACTGCTTGTTTTCAAGAGGAACGAGATGTATTAGTTTTTGGTGACCGAAGGTGGATTACCCACTTGCACTATGCCTTTCAGGTAAGCTTTATTATATTGTTTTTATCAAATTGCTCTTCTTTGAGGGAGCAGGTACTGTTTTTTGCAATTGGTCCTCTTTATGTGCTTGTAGAACGAATTTATTACCAGTTAATAACGAAGATGTGAATCGAAATGTATTTTAAAACGAACCCATTTCAAAATGCAATAAATACCGTCAATGCTTGAATGACTTTTTTCTAGTTTAAAATAGTTGGCTGCTATTATTGAATCATGTTTTGGTTTTATTGTCATTAATGGGTTTCTAAATGTAGCCTCGTATTTGCAATAAATTGCATTTCTTACTTTTGTTTTGCCACATACATCTTTAATTTTGTTTTGAAGCTCTATTTTTTTAGGACGAGAACAATTTATATTTAGTGATGGATTACTACTGTGGAGGAGATTTATTAACATTGTTAAGCAAATTTGAAGATCGTCTCCCGGAAGATATGGCTCGATTTTATATTGCCGAAATGGTGCTAGCTATCGATTCGATACACAATCTTAGATATGTCCACAGGTGGAAATTAATTTTAAAATTTTTTTATTCTTTTTTAAATGTTACATTACTGCAGGGACATAAAACCGGACAATGTACTATTAGATGCCAACGGGCATATTCGACTCGCCGATTTTGGAAGCTGTTTACGACTTAATGACGATGGAACTGTACAGTCCAATGTGGCAGTTGGTACTCCTGATTATATTTCTCCAGAAATTTTAAGAGTAAGCTGAATATTTGGATATTATGAAAGTTCTTCTTCTCTAATCCTTTTGCCCTTTCAGGTGTCGGATGTAGGTTCCGTGCCCTGTACTCATTTCCTTCATTTTTTCCTGTTTCTTGCTAGGGTTTTCATTTCGTTTATTGTCTTTCCTTTTTTTTTAAAACCTATTGCCCGGATTAGGAAAGTTAAGAATTTTAATTTTATCTGTTGTTTTTTAGGCAATGGAAGATGGGCAGGGCAAATATGGACCAGAATGTGACTGGTGGTCGTTAGGTGAGTATTTGTTATTTATTAAGTGTTTAAGAAAATTCCTTTAAGATAGTTACAGTATCATTTTGTTTTATTTAATAGAGTGCTTAAGGTAAGTATGGTACAATCTTGATAAACCGTACTATGAGTATATGGTGTTGGGAAAAAAAATGTATGGTAAATACGTGCAGTTTGGATTTATAATTTTATAAAAAAAATGTTAGAGGTCAGGAAAGTAGCTTGGTGTGCATTGTAATTAAAATATCATCATAATACCTTGTTTAAAATTTTGCTGTTGTCTACTGTTTATTGTTTGAATTATGGAGCAATACAGATAATCTCAACATCTTCCAGTCTTGTATAATTTGTAAAGTTTCAAGGTGCAACTCTACAAGTTGTTTGTCTACTTATATTTATTCTTCATACAAAATGGTTTTATTTTTTCATGGTTATTAGAAATATCTGAACAAATTTGCAGTAAGTCAAGCCATTTCTGAAAAAAATTGCTTTTTTTTAACTCAAACCGTAAGAAATCAGATAAATAATTACAAAAAAGTTTCTTGTTTTCTTGACTATTAAGAATACCTTAACAAATTTGCCATAATAGTATAAATATATATACAACAGCGTTTTAGGCCTGAATGCCTATAGCTTCGATGCGTGATTTCCATAGTCTCCGGTCGGTTGCTTCGTTTGTCCAGTCATCTAGGTTGTAGTCCTCGATGTCTTCCTGTACGTTCTGCCACCATGTTTTTCTTGGTCTACCTTTTCTGTTTTTTCCTGCTATTTCTGTATTGTATGTGATTTTTGTTAGGTCGTTTTCGGACATCCGTGTTAGGTGACCTAACCATCTCAGCCTGTTTTGGGTTATAGCAGTGGTAATGTCTATAGTATAAATAAAATAATAATTAATCACTTTCTCAGATATTTATTTTAGCCCTAGAGGTATTTCGACATGTTTACACGTCATTATCAAAGGTAAGGTGAAAAGTAAACAGTTGGTATTCCTATAGGAACAATAGAACTTGATGACTGATCTTGGTTATTTATATCTATTGTTACTATATCAACACCAACTGTTTGCTTTAAATCTTGCCTTTTATAACGACCTGTAAACGTGTCGAGATAGGTATAAAGTTAAATATCTGTTGAAGTGATTAATTAATATTTTATTTATAGTAATAAAGAACTTCAACGAACTAAACCTTGAACTTACTAATAAATTTGCCATAAGTTAAACCGTTGATTTTGAAAAAATAGAAAATTCAATTGTAATATTCTTTTATTGCCCAATTCTTAAAGATTTTGTTAAAAAAATTGGGAAATATATGTAAAACCATCAGCACAATACTAAAGAATAGCTAAATCTTTATCGGTTATTTTGCTTCTTACAGATTTTTAATTAGTTACAAAAAAAGACCATATTTAAAATTTGTCAGAAACATGCTTACGATTATTTTATAAAACGTTTCGTGTGCCATGGCATATTTGATTTAGGAAAAAATTGTTTTTATTTACAAAATATTTATCAAATTGTATAAATATTCCATATGGCACCTATAATAATGAAAAAAGTTGACTATCGTATCTCAAAAACCAATGAAGATTATTCCATTACCACAATCACCTCAATGAAAATCGACTGACATGACATATATAGCCTATCGCATCTCAAAATATTTTAATTCTGCAAAAGGGAGCTTCAACATTACGTTTTTTCTTTTGTAATATGTACACACATTTTAGGCACCAAGTATGTAAAAATGTTCCTATAAACATGGGTTCGAAAACGCTTTGTTACGGAGCTACAGCCTCGTGAAGATGGAACAGTTTTGTCGATAACTTTCGTAATAGTGGCATTAAAATTTTATAGTTTTATATCTAAATATTGTTCTTAGCTTAGTATTTCTACCAATTTTTATTAAAACAAGTTCCACAGTGGTGTCTCATATTGGAGGGGGGGGGGGTCACGTTATATTTTTTAAATATTTTAAATCATTGCATATTTTGAAGCTTAGTTTATAAAATCCCATTGAAAATCACTTAATTTACGCTTTTTGAGAATTCAATGTTTCTGTAAAATCCAGTTGCCAAGCCTATCTGAAAATGCAAACATAATCTAGAATATTTGTGGTTAAGTTCTGTACATCAAAATAGTGAAAAGGCTTTCTGCTTTCTAAAAACACACCTGGAAATGCTTAGTTATGGAGTTACAGCCTTCGACAGAGGGAACAGTCTTTACACTTTTGTAAAAAATTTGTGGAACAAAGAACGGGCTGTAATACCTTAGTGAAGTGTTTCTGTGTCCGTGTTTAATTAAAACCTTTTAAAAACCTTTTTTCCTTGTTTTGATCACCTCAAAGTTTGTCATTTTTAGAAAATGCTTAGTCTTTCATGGTAACTCGATTTTACTAAAACATTGATTATCTCGAAAACTTAAATTTAGTGACTTTTAACAAGAGTATCTGTTTGTGTGTTTCTTTTTGGAGAATTAAGATTTTACAGACAAAACTTCAAAAAGATCTAAAATATTTGAAAGAAAATATTACGTGACCTCGCCCCTTTGTGAGACACCTGTGGTGCACTTCTTCAAACAAAGAAGGTGGTACAAGTACTAAAGTAAATTGAAGTTCAGATATAAAATTTCAAAATTTTAGTGCAGTTACTGGAAAAGTTATTGAATGTGACAGTGAGTGACATATTCAGGAGACTGCAGCTCCCCAATGAAGCATTTTTGGACCCATGTTTTGGCGCCTAGAATTCGCCATGTAAATTTTGCACCATAGTTATAAATCATCCTGTATATGCCACATGGCATTTGGTGTCATCTAGCAGATTGTCAGTAAAAAAAAAACAAATTAACAATTTGAATATTTAAGGCAGGTAGCCTTACTTAATCAGTTCACGCAAGAAGTTATTTATTTGCTTAAAACGGGAATTGGAAGTAAAACGCAATCCAATTTTTTTGGTCTAACCAATCACTAAATTCACTTCAAATACGATGTTTTTGATGCACCGGTTAGTACCTTTAGCATGCTGGATTTGTTGGAAAATACCTGATATGGCACCTCTTATAGGGACTTTCGATGGTATTAATCTAGGTGGCTGTAGCCATTGCATTCTGATGATGGTTTTACATGCAAATACCAATTTTAATAAAAGAAATTTAAATAATTAAGTAAATATGGCATATATTTATTCAGATATTCTTAATAACCATAAAGATATGAAACGTTTTTCTAATTTATTCAACTTCGTATCTTGCTGTTTTTGGATATTCCAACAGCGAGCAATATTATTGTGAATCTCGGTGCCTAATTACATTATTCTTACACAAATGAAATAATTTTCAGGTGTTTGCATGTATGAAATGTTATATGGAGAGACACCTTTTTATGCAGAGAGCTTAGTAGAAACATACGGAAAGATCATGAACCACAAAAACTGTTTCGATTTTGCTGCCGATGTGGAAGTCTCGGATTCTGCAAAAGATCTTATTCGCCAGCTCATATGCAGCCAGGAATTTCGTTTAGGTCAGAATGGCATACAGGATTTTAAGGTTTGTACAATTGGTTTTTTTTCTGTTATTAAAGCAAGATTTGAAAATTTAACTGTCTGTGATGAGAAATTTAATCTGACGTTCGTTCCTTGTAATCTTGGCACTTGGTGGCTAAAATCTTTGTGCTGTAAAAACAAGGATAGAACACGTTTGATTCTGTCGAGTTTCCTTTGGGCGACTCCGTGATCAATTAACCATAATTATCATGGTAAACGTTCGAAGCTTAACGATTTACTTATTTTGTTATGGAACATGAATTAGTAAGGAAAAATAAAGGGCTACATAAAAAAAGTACTTTATTTTGCTCTTTTGTTTTTGCCATAAATTATAGTCGTGATTTTTCTTTAGTAATCTGAGGCAGTTTGATAAAAAATGATTAAAATAATAAATACATGTTTAATGCTTTATGATAATCTTGAGGGATATTTTCAGAATCACTCGTGGTTTGAGGGTGTCGACTGGGAGGGTATACAAGACAGTCCAGCACCATACATACCAGAGGTATCAAGTCCAACAGACACTTCGAACTTTGATGTAGATGATGCTGATATTAGAGTATCAGATGCAGTGCCTCCTACAGCCAATTCTGCTTTTACTGCCCTACATTTACCTTTTGTTGGCTTTTCATTTACTCAAGGAAGGTATGTTTGTTTTGTTATTAACGTTTCTTTTCCCACATGTAAAAAATTAAAATTTTCCAGTTGCATATCAGATTTAGGAATGCTTTCCACGAACATGAACATAAATAACATGGTGAACAATGCAGAAAAGCAAAAGCGAAACCATGGTGATATCATGGCTTTAGCGTTAAACCAAGACAAAATAGAATTGGACAAAAAAATGTCGCCTGATAGCACACGGAAATTACAAGACGAAATTAATGTGCTCACAAAACGAAACTGCGAGCTTGAATCACAGTTGCGAAGTTTGGAGGCTGGACACTCCAAGGATATAAGGTTAGACTCTATAGATGGAACTGAACCGGGAAAACTAAGGGAATTAGAAAAAATCGTGCGAATACTCAAACAGGAGAAAGATGAAGCAGTAAAAGACAAGCAGGATTTGCATGAGAAGTTGAAGCTGCAAGATAAAGAACTCAAAGATGCTTTAGCTCAAAGAAAACTCGCTATGGCTGAATACTCGGAGGTGTCTGATCGACTTTCTGAATTGCGGCAACACAAGCAGAAACTTTCTAGACAGGTAAGTACATATTCTGGAACTTTTTCTAAATAAAATCCAGATTTTGATTTTTTTAAACAAAATAGCATTTTTGCAAATTTAGGTTAGAGACAAAGAAGAAGAACTGGAAACGGTCATGCAGAAGGTAGATGCACTGCGACACGACATACGAAAAGCCGAAAAGCTTCGAAGGGAATTGGAATCGCGAATAGAGGAGGCTCTGGCAGAGGCCACAAAGGAACGCAAACTTCGAGAACGGTCAGAGGAGTACTGTCGGCAAATGCAGGCAGAATCCGATCGACTTCGTGTAAGGAGCGATATTGGTTCAAGGGATCAGCAGGATGCTCAGAGGCTTAAAGCGGAACTGGAAAAACTTGAGGTGATATACTTGTGCTTTTAGATTTAAGAAAGTAAAAAAAATTAAATTTCAGCTCCAGTATAATGAAGGGTTGACGCAGCAGCAGGCTAGGTACAACTTAGAGCTTTCATCATTGAGGGAACAGCTTAATGAAGCTGAAAATCATCGAGATCTTTTGGAAAGAGAGGTAAAACGTTGTTTCCTTGTTTTTATTGTCGTATATTAAAAACAAGAACTACCTGTAGCAGGCCATGGATGCTACATTTCTACCCCTCTCGTCCAGTACAGAATAGAGTTTATAATACTCGTACTGCTGTGTGGAATCTGTTTTAGATTAAAGGAAAGCTCGATACAATCGAATAAGTATCATGGTTTATATTAATTATAAAATTATTATTATTATTATATAAAATTATAAAAAAAGCGTTTTTTTTGTCTATCTTACGATATAGCTTTTGAAGCTTTATGCTGTATTTGGTGGGATTGGCAGAAATGCGACGTCCAAGCCTACTATAGGTAGTTTTTGTTTCTTTAAGAAAGACACGGTGCAATCATATGGTGAGTTCATAAATGAAAAAACTCCTTTTTGCAGGCTCTAAACATAATACCGATTTCACCCAGTATAGCATAAGACTGGTAATGCTATATTGGGTGGGCCGGCAAAAATGTGATATCCATGACCTGCTAGAGGTAATTTTTTTTGATGAACAATTCAATGTTTTAAGTACCAGGTGATCATAAAAAAAATTATTCAGAGCAGGCCATGACCGAAGTGTTAAAGTTGGCAGTACGTAATAAAAGCCAATTGTCAAATGTTGACAGCTGTCAAAATTTTTGGGTAAATACATTAAGTTAAATGTATCTAACCAAAAATTTTTACAGCTGTCAACATTAGATAATTGGCTTTTATTACGTATTGCCAACTTTAACACTTCGGTCATGGCCTGCTCTGAATCATTTTTGTATGATCACCCGGTATCATGCATTCTAAAAAACACCCATTATAGCATAAGTTTATAATGCTATACTGTATAGAATCAGTTTTGGATGTACCATCCATGGCTTATTATAGTAAATAGATTTTTTTAAGCTACAAAATTGTTTATCTCAATTTTTTTTTAAATTGTATTTGTGTTTTTCCTGTTATGTTATTCTTTGTTTTATATTAGGTACAAATATTGAAGGAACGTCAAGAAAAAACTAGAGTAGAGACAATTGCCGACTCAGAACAGGTTATTGCAGAATTAAATCGTCGACACGAACGAGAAAAGCTTATGTTACGGGAAGACAACAACAAATTACACACTAATGTTAATTTAGTGAGTTTTTGGTTAAATTCTTTCTGTTTTCCTTCCCTCAATTAGAAATGCTAACAACTATGACCTTGAATAATTCTGTAAATGTTTAAACTAACAGACTAACAGGAACAAAAAGTTAATGACTTGATTTTGAACATTTTGTTTGTATTCCGCAGTTAACAGATCAAATGGCACGGTTGCAAGGCGAAAGAGCAGCAATCGAAACTGAATATGAGCAATTACGCAGCAAGCAAGAAAGTCTGGGACAGTGGGAGTCTCAACTCTCCGAGATAATACAGTGGGTCAGTGATGAAAAGGATGCACGTTCGTACCTCCAGGCGCTTGCTACAAAAATGACAGAAGAACTAGAATACCTTAAACATTCAGGTTTGTGTCGTAAAGACTCTAATATTTTGTAAATGCAACTGTTGATGCTTTAGGGGTATCAAATGCGGTTGGAACAGGAGACAAGAATTGGCGGAATCGTCGATCACAGAAACTGGACAAAATGGAGTTGCTCAACCTGCAGAGTTCACTGCAGTCAGAGATACAGGCCAAACAGGCTATCAATGAAGACTTGAGCAAAACTAGAGCGGAATTACTTGCTGCACAGAAGTAAGTTTATTTATCTGGCGTTGATTTAATTATTTCAGTATATGAAAATTTTGGTTAAAGTAGTAGTTTAAATAGTTTTTTAACATTCAAAGAAGTTTAGGTTGCAGTTGAAGTACTAAAGTACAAACGAACTATTGCAGATCAAATGAACTACTGTAACTTGAAATTCTTTATAGGGAACTGAGAGATTATAGACAACGAAATGAGGCCTTAAACACAGATTTAAAACGAAAAGATAAACAGCTTAAGGACATGCAAAATAGACTGGATTCAGGAGAAGGATGTAAGTACATATTTTATACATAAATTATTATTATTAACGAAATTTTTCTATATATTTCAAAGGTTTGATTTTAACATTCGTGGTAATTTCTTTTCTATTTTTAATTACTGGTATATGTCTATATGTTTAAAGTTTAGATGGAAAATAAAATTGAACCTTTCTAAAGAACACTGTAGCCACATTTAATTGGTCTAGTATTAATTTGAGAACGCATAGACTGTATTCGACGTCTATGTTTATGTTGGCTTCAGTGTATATTAGCACTCCTAGGCAGGTAGTAACTGTATATGTGTACAGTTCGCTCATGGTTACGTCAAGTCCCTCTGGTGATTGGCATCACGTCGTGCTTCTGGGGCATCATGTTACTACTTATACGACTTTATGGTTCACAGACTATGTTTTAAATACAAAATACACATGATACCATTTTTACTAGGTTTAAGTTATAATTTCTAACACTATGAGAGGGTTGCATGTTGGGAGCTCTACAATTTTAGGTTTTGATTGTTGTTACCTAAATTCGGCAGCACATGGCTCTGTAATTGATATTAAGTCTTAAATTTGTTGAAGTTTGAATTTAGATTTGATTTTGAAATTATTCAACCTAAAATCGTTTTGAGTGAACGATTTTATGCAGAGATTAAAAGAAACTTGCAGACCCATCTGCTGCCGAACCTAGGTAGCAAAAAATATCCAACATCGATTGCAGCACCCCCAACATGCAACCCTCCCATTGCAATATTGCTGCTGTTTTGCATTTTTATTTGCCATCTTACTTTTCCAAATTAAAACATCAACTTGTGTGAATGATGAATTTAGTGATAAAAGATGGAAGGAAGCTGAGAAAAATATTGTAAGAAAATTCCCATTGATTTATAAATGTTTTGAAATCGAAATTTAATAAAGTAATGGTGGTTTTCAAAATATTTCTCAAATTAGCCATTAAATGTCAGCAGATTCCAATGCGGTTTTAATTATTATGTGACATCGGATAATATTTATCAGACCGGTGGAATAATATATTATGACATGCTGATCTACATCTCTCCACGAAAGTGGTTATGCAGCCGAGGGGCTCGAGCAGGTCGTGCAGCCAGCAGCTACTGGAAGGTAGGCGGCGCATGACGCAGTCAGGGAGTTGAGTAAAGTGGAAGGCCGCCGTGTTTAAGACGTATATAGATTGTCCAAATTTTAGTAGTTATAATTTATATAAAATGTAATAACAATTATGCTTGCAAGTGTTTAAAATTTGAAAAACAAAATTTGGTATCTTCATATACTAAGATTTTGACAGCTACCGCATTTGACCCTGCTGTCTTCTATTAGATAACACTTAAAACAAACCTCCCTGCAATGAAATTTGTTTATTTCTTCACCAGAACACTCCTGTAAAGAGCTTTAGGTTAGATGTGAATAACTCTTCTTGGTATGTTGGGAGTACTAATGTAGAAAAACAATTTTATTAAATAAATACAAAGTGAGGTGGTGAGTAAACATGCAACAGTACAGCAAAGAAATAATTATTTTTGTACATGAGAGTATACAGGCTGTATTAGATTTGAGTCCCACAATGGAATCTTGCTTATTTGAAGAGACAGAGTTGGTTAAAATGAGGAAAAACTGAAATTTTATGTAAAACAAGAGAGTTAAGAATTTTGAAAAAATCTTGCTTTAATTTTGCTTTTATCTCTTGAAATAAGCGAGCTTCTGTGGTGGGGCTTGAGTTTGAAACACTTTGTATATATATATAATCACGTATGTACTGGGTGACGAGACCATGTACACCCCAATGTGTTTGGAAATTTTTATGTTAAGGAGTGAAACTTGGGGGTGTCTTAACTGAAGATGCACATTTTATGACATTATTTGTGTTTCAGTCACGTTGCAACCGAAAATTTCATCAATTTTTTGTTCTTCAATAGCACCATAGATTTTTTGCGATAGATTCTGTAAGAATATTAAATTCACCCAGAAAGTTAAAGTTAGCCGCTAAAAGGCGTTGAAGTAGAAGTTCAAGTTCAACTATTTAAAATTATACCAAAAAATGTAGTTGAAAAAATCAGGAATTACCAGATATTTCTGCATCAATTTTAGGGAGACAGATGAAACAATTGAGTAGGTACATCGTTCGTTTGTTTAAAAAAAATCATATTTGACTGTTGTCTAATTGTTAACATTGGTTGCATTATTTCTTGTTATACTCATAATTTAATTTAAAAAGAAACTAGTAATTATGATGTACGTGTCACGAAAAATTAAGCAGAAATATTTGGTTGTACCCGCTTCTCGGTTCAGTTTTTCTGTATAATTTTAAATTGCAAGATATTCCTTTTGTGATTTAGAATAAAAGTTAATTCTTCCTTCTCTTTCGCCTCCTAATGTAAAACTATTATTTTTTGGCTTACAGGTGGTTCTGAAAAGTATATGTAAGTAAACTCCTAAAAGTGGATTAAAATTGTGTTTTTTTTACAAAATTACCCACTTACAAGTTTAGAAAGTTTTAATACAGCTAAATTTTTATACAGAGTGCCCATTTTAAAACTCCAAGCCTAAATTTTTTTAAATAGGCAACACACAATGCAACCCCCAGATTGCTATGCATTTCTACCATTTTTTTTTAAATTGAGATCAGAGTTGTTTTACAGTACATGTATCTACTAATGATTAAGTACAAATTTAAGGTTACTTTAATAACTCAGATTTAATATTTGACAACAATAACTACAATAATTTAATAGGAACATAGTACAAAAACTAACACAGCAGGTGTTCAAATTGCCTTCCCCCTTCGTTTTTGCAGAGTATAATTCTTCTACGCATCAAACCTCTAACACGAGCTAACATTTCCGGTGTGTTAGAGCAACAACATTGAATTATCCTTTGCTTAGATGATTTTTTACTTTGCCTCACAAAAAGAAGTCTAGCGGAATTACGCGTCCCTCAAAACGTTGGTTAAGATAATTTCTCACATCCCTATGAAAATGCGGAGGTGCACCATCATCTAAAAACCACATGCTGTTCCGTACGTTTTGAGGAACTGTTTCAGGGTTCCCACTGACCCTGGATAACCTGGAAGTCATGGAAAAGTCAGGGAATTAAAATTTTAACCTGGAAGTCATGGATTTTATGCAAAATTTGGCAAAAGTCTTGATTTTTCTCTTGATTTACAGTAAAAAACCTGATTTTCCTGCAGTAGTGTTAACATAATTTAAAAAAATTAAAAATTTTCCGAATGTGTTTTTAAAACTGCGCTTATAAAACAATTGCTGCTAAAGGTTTTTAAAATATCATTGAGGTACTTTTCTTATCCTTGTTAAATTCCAAGGAACGTAGTATGGCTTATGATTAGGTGCAAGTGAGACCGCCACATACTGTCTTGTGAATTGATAAAAAACGCATAAACATGATTATAATTTTATTGATTTTTTTTGTTGAAAGTCATGGGTAAGTATGATTTTTGGTCATGGATATCCTGGAAAAGTCATGGATTCTAATTCTTGATAGTTAGTGGGAACCCTGTCTTTGGAGGAGAGCCGGTAGTTCATTAATTAAGAAATTTAAATACATTTCACCATCTAAAACCTTGTAAACCTTCACCATGTAAAAGTTGGATCTTCGCAATCACAGTCTTATAATGTCGTCAGTGGTGTCCCTCAGGGGTCGGTACTCGGTCCAATTCTTTTCAACATATACATATCTCACTTGAGTACTGTCATTGGATCCTATTGCAGCCAATATGCGGATGATACCAAATTCTTTGGAAACCCACTTACTAGTAGCGATGCTCTTCAAGGAGACCTTGATAGGATCATGGAATGGACTAACAGCTGGTTATTAACTCTAAATAAAGACAAATGTGTAGTAGTGCATATGGGAAATAATAACCTGCAGATCCAATATAGTCTCAGTGGCATTCCTCTTAAGACTACCGATTCGCAACTTGATCTTGGGATTACTATTATAAATAACCTTAAATGGGGAAACCACATTTCTAATGTTGTGAAAAAGGCCAACTCTATTTTGTATTTAACAAAAGTTGCCTTCTCTGCGATCTCGGCAGAATTATTATTAAAAATATATACCACCTATATCAGACCTATCCTAGAATATGGATACCAAATTTGGTCTCCATATTTCATTAAAGATATAGAAAAGATTGAGCATGTTCAGAGGCGGGCAACCAAGATCCCATTGGAGCTTCAACATTTAAGCTATCCTGAGAGATTGCGAACCCTAGGGCTAACAACGCTTAAAGAAAGGCGTGAACGTGGGGACCTAATTGAAGTGTATAAAATCCTTTCAGGGAAATATAATAGTGAGCAAATGCCAAATATCTTCATACGCAACACAAATATACATCTACGTGGCCACGACATGAAGCTTAGCAAAGATCATTTTAACACTAATATAAGAAAACATTTTTTGACGAACAGAGCAGTTGATGAGTGGAATCGTCTCCCTCAAGATATTGTTAGTGCCAGGTCAGTTAACGATTTTAAAAATAAACTTGACAGCTTTCTTAAAAATAAAGTGTAGCCACTTGTGAATCAAGTTCCAATGCTCCTAAGTTACATACCTATGTGTATATATATATATATTTTTTTTTAATTTCTATTTTTTTTAAATTTTGTTCCTATTATTTTTAAGAATGATTATTTTGATGGATTTGTTTTGTTACATTATTATTACATTAATATTATGTGAACAGGGACGCATATTAAGTCGCAGCCAAACAGCTCTGCTGCTGCTGTGTAAATGTAAAATAAAAAAAATAAAAAATCTAAATTTCCATTAAAGAAATGTGGACCTATACAAAATCGCCAATAATACCGCACCACACATTAAGAGAAAAAATTCTCTGAAAATGAGTTATCCTGATCCAGCGGGGATTGTCTTGGGCGTAATAGTGGCAGTTATGTCGATTAACCATGCCGTTGTTTGAAAACTTCGCTTCATCACAGAATAATACCATACTTAAAAATTCCGCATTGCCGTTTAATTGCCGTCTAAGAAATTGACAATACTGAACACGATGCTCATAATCCCTATCTTCAAGATGATGTATGGTATAAACATGGTAGGGGTGAAATTTGTTCGCCTTAAGATTAATTGAAAACAGTACCTTTGCTAATGTTTAAGGTATTTGCAATCGCTCTTTGACTTGTATGGGGATTATTCGTAACCATTTCAATTACAGCTACTTCGTTATGTTCAACCGTAACTTGCCGTGCCCTTACTTTTGGTTTTGAAAATTGCTCATGCTTTTGTAAATTCAGAAGAAGCATTCTAAATGTTTTGTCTGTTGGAATTCGTCTACCCGGAAAGCGTTGTGCATACAAAGTACTGGCAGCACTCGCATTTTTTCGACATTCACCCAGAATTAGAAGCATGTCCACTTTGTCAGCGTTGGAATACATTTTGCACCAAAGATTAGTGTTCGATAATCTTTGTTTTGCACCGTTCAAGTAATGTGGCTTAACGAATTTGATTAGTAAACTGTCAAGTTAATGCAAACATGATTGCCCTGATCTTAATTATAGAAATATTTTGTTTTAAAATAATAGTCGGCAGTGACTTGTATTGTGTGTTGCCTATTTAAAAAAATTTAGGCTCGGAGTTTTAAAATGGGCACTCTGTACATTATTGAATAGAAAACTTAATGCTCTACCAGAATCGATCAGAAAAATTATAGGATGCTGTTTAAGACATTGGAACTGGCTGAATGGTAAATAATATATTGTAAAATGTTCATCTAAAATTAGTAAAACCGCCCAAGTTTAAATTTCATTATCATACAAGTTGTTGAAAACATTGGGGGTGTACATGATCTCGTTGTCACCCGGTATACCTATTTTGTAATTTGTGTTTTATTTATTTAATTTTTGCAAATTCCGTTAAAAAACCTGTCAAATAAGCAAAAACCACAGAAAAAATTCTTTTCCTTAGTGCCAAATTAGAAATAGTGCCTTGTATGCCGAAATGATATTTTAGCCTTAATGGATATTGTAACTTAAAAATGCACAGTTTAAAAATAAGTAATGGGTTACAACATCCTTTAGAGGTTACGCTTGAACAAAATCTTATTAAAAAATGTAGTTCTCTTGGTAGTAACTGTGTGTATATATTGTGTTGTATAGTTTTTATATAAAACAAATCTGTAGATTTTAATTTTTATATTGTAGTAAATGAAATAGAATAGAACTTGAAAATGTAAACGTGAAGTGTAACATTACATTTTCATTTTCTAAAGGCTGCACCTAAAATTCGTTTTTGAAAAATTTTATTGCTGTTATGTTATTTTTTCCTGTTATTTTAGATTTGAATAAATAAAATAAATTTAGTATTGTATTGTGTAGTGAGTTTTAAAAAAATGTTACAAGCAGCAAGTATTGGACAGCAGTCCAGCCTTCATCGCCGCTCCAAGGGTTCGTTGTTACTTTTTTAAGCTAGCGCCTATTATAATTGAGCTTAATTCCTGTATATATTACGGCTTGGAGTGCTAATATTGCATTAAAGAAATGTTTTTTTACCATTTTTGTACATGTCTTATGCAGCTAATCCATTGTTGTGACACTTTCGCATTTTTAGTGTGATTTTTTTAATATTGTTTTGTCTCCTTTTGGTTAGGTGCTACTAAATTTTTTTTAATTTTTTAGGTACTAAACATTTAATACACTTACGCTGTTATTTCATGTTGAATTGTTTATGCGCAAATCAATTGTTTTGTTAAACATTTGTATCATTTGTTTTTTATTATAATACTGCTATGTTTTTGCATTGTTGTACCGTTTTGAAAGTTCAAATCATAGTTAACAATGAAATTAAAACTATTTTTCCACGTTAACGTACAAAATCTATTTTTCTGTTATAGTTCTCGAACGACCCCCATCTCAGATGTCTTACCTCGACCAATTTCTCAAAGAGACAAACTCCACTCAACAGCAAGTACAAGTGCATGCTGCCCAGCAGCAATACGAGGCTAGCACGGTGCAGGGTTTACTGTATCAAGGATCGATCGAGTCCGAAGATGGTGACATCGAGGATAATCAAGCCCTCAGCATTTCGAGTTCCAAGAGCAACGTTTCTGAAATGAGCCTGGTAAATAAATATTAGAAAAAATAATTCGACAATTACAAACATTTTCTTTTAGCATGAGCCTCAGTCACCCTTGAAACACAAAAGCCATCAATTTTTAGTTCGTACGTTTTCGAGTCCAACAAAGTGCAGTCACTGCACGTCACTTATGGTGGGCCTTATGCGTCAAGGAATGGTTTGTGAAATATGTGGCTTTACGTGTCACACTTCTTGCTGCCCGCATGTGCCTGCCGTGTGTCCGGTGCCTCCAGATCAAAGTAAATTTATTAGAACTGTATTAGAAATATTGTTTTTGATAATTGTTTTTAAATTCAGCCAAGAGACCTCTTGGAATCGATCCGACAAGGGGCATTGGTACTGCCTATGAGGGCTATGTTAAAGTTCCTAAGCAAGGAGGAGTTAAAAAGGGTAAGCTTTTCTTGAGATTCTTTAAATTGTAGAAAAGGATGTAATTAGATATGTTCGATATTACTCTGAATGGATTGTGTGGTTATAATTGAATACAATGAAAAAAATCGATGTTTCTCTCGTGTGTTCTTGTTCTGTTAAACTTCAGCTATATAGGCTGAATCAAGCTATATACGCCTTTTTTTTAGTGAGTTTATTATTAGGAATTTATTAAAAATTTTTGGTATGTATATGTTTCGAAGGGTGCTTTACAACTTGGCGAGTCAGTTTTTTGATTGGACGTCAAATGTCAAAGTAGCGATTTTCAACTGTTTATTTGTAAATGGAACGGTACGACTTTTTTTGGCTTAAACGATGCTGTATGATGTTTACAATATGATCCTTACTGAATTTGTCACAATTTTTACGATTCGGCCGTAAAATAAGCATTCATTATGTTAGTCTAGTAGGCCGGTACGTACGCACGCGTCACCATCTTTTTGCGTAAAATAAGTAAACTTTTGATGAAACAATTGCTTGTAAGTAAACATTTCTACTTCTTCGAGTTTTTTGTTGGATAAAAACTAATTAGTTTTTTATTTAAATTTTGTTTAGTTTATAATCTTATAGTTTTCATTCGATGTTATTCTAATATTGAAGTAACTATTATTTAATGTAATCTAAATACCTGAGTTTCTGTTTTCTTATGTTTATTAAAATAATGATTTCACTATGCATACTGACAATCATTAAATCGTTTTGTGCAAATACATCAAAGTACGTTCCGTAGGTCTCGGCCTACTAGACTAACATAATGAATGCATATTTTACGGCTGAATCGTAAAAATTGGCAAAAAATTTAGTAAGGATCATATTGTAAACATCATACAGCATCGTCTAGGCCAACAAAATCGTACCGTTCGATTTTAAAATAAACAGTTGAAAATCGCTATTATGACATTTGACGTCCAATCAAAAAACTGACTGCGCCAGGTTGTAGAGAACTCTTCGAAACATATGCTCACCAAAAATTTTTATTATATTCCTAATAATAAACTCACTAAAAAAAAGGCGTATAGCTTGACTCAGCCTGTATAAGGGTAAGTCGGTAAGTCTGCGGTTGTTGATATCTCCTTTATTATTTAAAATACAAGATTTTAGAGGACCACATTTTTAAATTATTTTTAATTGTACAGGGTGTTTTTTTTTAATAGAACACCCTCTATATTTCTGCATGTTCTACTTCTCTTTTAAGTGCCTTTCTGAATATGCTTTGTTTTTAAAATTCCATTGCGGCATTGCCAACAGATACAACTTATCGAAAATCGACATTTACAGGTCTCGCTAGTAAAATCTACATATACCACATTTTCACAGACCAAATAAATAATATCTGGTAAATATTGGTCAAGACTGTGTACTATCCTTCTTCTTCTTCTTCCTCACATGCTTGCTCTTCGGAGAAGAGCGTTTGCGATCATCAGCCGGGACACTGCTGTTCTAAAAAGTTCTACCGATGTTAATCCGAACCAATCTCTGAGGTTCTTGAGCCAGGATATATGTCTTCGGCCTGGTGGGCGGCGGCCATTGCTTTTACCTTGTAATATAATCTGTAGTAGGCGATATTTATCATTCCTCATTATATGGCCTAGATACTCAAGTTTGCGCTTTTGAATAGTATTGGTGTCCATGTTTCTGCCCCATAATGATCGCGCGGTTTCGATACGACACTTAATTTCCTGCAGGCAATCACTTCTGTTGTTTAACATTGATCCTAAGTAGCGGAGTTGGGATACGTTTACTATCCTTTAGATATTTTAAAGTTGAATTTAGTTATAAAGGGTGTTTGTGGCAACGGTACAAAAAATTGTTACTAATATGTCATAATTAGATTGTTTAAAATAGAACACTTACATTATTGGATAGAGCTTTTTGTGTTCTAAATTTCATCAACCAATGGTTATGTATAGTTTGTTACCATTTTCCTTCCTTTAAATAGGAAAGTATTCAATTCATGAAAATTTTTGTAATAGTGTTTTTAATGTAAATACGATTTTTCTGTTGTTTTTAAAAAATGTTTTTGTCTCTGGGTGGGTATGCGCCCCATAACTCTCAAACAGCCAGTCTGATTTCAATGAGCTTTGGAATATAGGGGTGTAACAAAAAATTATCGCGGAAATGAGCTTTTAAAGAAAATTCTAAACTGGAAGTGGAAGTTAAACATGTTTTTTGGTAGGATATTTTCCCAGATAACGACTTTTCTAAATCTAAAGCCCGAATCTGGTAGAAGACCTTAGAGCAAATCCAATGTTTTTTTTCCGAAATTTCTAGCTTTAAAATGGCGGCTGATACGATTTTTTGAAAATTTTGTTTACAACGCCCATTACTCAAAAACGAGTTGGCAGATCAAGATCAAATTTGGTATTGCTGGGTGTTGTAACTGCTGTACACAATGCTACTATGTGATGAAATTTGGTATTGTAAATGTAAATACCCAAGTGGTACACAATGTTATGAACTAGGAGAATTTTTGAAACTACTGAAACTATGAAGTAAAAAATATTAAAATTTTGACGTTTTCAAAAAAACGGGTAAGAATCAAAAAAATATTGCTCAAAAACTAGCCACACAATTTTTTTACTTGTACGTAAATTACATATGTTTTTTGTTTTAGATGTTTTTCAAATTTTGAATACATAGCGTTGTAGTGCATCTAAAGACAAATCAAATAGGTTTTTCCTGAAAAACTAAGGCTGTTACGAATTTTTGAAAATTTTGACTTTAATGCACAATTACTCTAAAACAAAAGATTCAATCAATATAAATTGTGATATTGTTTGATAGCCCTTAATAAGTATAATCAAGTGATATAAAAATATTTATGCTATGAAAATTGTAAACATGCTAGCTTCAAAAAATTGGTCTTATAAAACTGCTAAATACTTTTTCTGTTGCACAAAATTAACCTGAGCTTAAATACAGATACGATATTGTACCACTTAGGTGCTGGCAAAAACAGATAGACTCAAGTTCCAGTGCTAAGTTTGTATTACAGGTTAAATCTGCTTATTCAAGCGCCGCCGATCCGCAGCACCAGCTTATTGTTATAACATTAAAAATCGCGATTCCGCATCGCTAGCAGGGAACATGCTAAAAAATTTTCTATTAATCATATTGAATAAATAATTGTTTTGCAGGTTGGGTCCGACAATTTGTAGTTGTTTGCGACTTCAAGCTGTTTTTATACGACATTTCTCCAGACCGCAATGCTTTACCTAGCGTACATGTTGCTCACGTGCTAGACATGAGAGATCCCCAATTCACGGTCACCAGCGTGCGAGAATCGGACGTCATCCATGCCAACAAGAAAGACATTCCTTGCATTTTCAGAGTGAGCTCTTTAAAGATTTTAATTTGAAACAAATCACGAATGTTTGCATTTATTGTTAGATAACCAGCTCTTTAATGGAGCCGCCGGGGCCTCGCAATTCGACTCTCATGCTAGCCGATTCGGAGGGTGAGAAGAACAAATGGGTGGTGGCGTTGTCTGAGCTACATCGTATACTAAAACGAAACAATCTTCCAAATACCACAGTGCTTGTAGCGCGAGATCTTGTAGATAACTCGCTAGCTCTTATTAAGAATACCTTAAGTGCCGCAATCATTGATCCAGATAGGGTTGTCGTTGGAGCCGAGGAAGGACTCTATTGTGTCGACTTGGATAGAACAGGTTTCATTGTTTTTTTTGTAACTAGTTTTCCGTAATATGCGTAATTAATTCTTTTAGAAATTGCACGGATTGGTGAGGGTAAAAAAATATATCAGTTGGAATATATTAGCGAAGAACATTTGTTGGTGGTTGTGAGTGGCAAACAGCGCCACGTAAGACTTGTACCTATCCGTGCTCTTGATGGAGACGATACAGAATGGATTAAGGTTGCCGAGAGTAAAGGCTGTTCTACATTGGCTATCGGCGCTGTGCTGCAAGCTCCGCTTACGTTTTGCCTTTGTGTTGCCGTCAAAAAGCAGGTTGGATATAAATTTTAAATATTGTAATATTAAAGTACTGTAAAAATGTTTATTGTTGTTGTAGCAAAATTCTTCTGCAATAATAGTTTATGAAATAACAAGGACAAGAACTCGGCACCATCGATTACGTGAACTCGGTTTACCTGTGTTGGTACAGTCTTTGCAGTTGTTATCTGATGGTAGACTCTGTGTTGGATCCTCTTCCAATTTTACACTTTATAGTTTGCAGGGTGACCAGCCACCAATGTGTAAGTTATTAATTGAATGAATTTATTTTTACTTTAATACAATTTCAGTATGAAAGTAAGGGGTGTATATCAAAAATTCATTGGGGAAATAACCATTTAAAAAAATCCGAAGCCAGAAGCTGAAGTTAAACAGGTTTTTTTTTGTGATTTTTTCAGAAATTTAATTTTCGATTCTGATATGGCGATCTGATAGAAGACTTTAGGGCAAAGTTCAACGCTTTTTACTTTCCCATACTTCTACTGAAGTAAAGAAAGTTATGACTTCATGCAAATTTTCGAATTTTAGATTTTAACGGAAATACGCCTTTTGGGGTCCAAGGAACCAAAAAAAGTTGTTTTAAAAAAATTGTCTGTCTGTGGATGGGTGCGTTCGTTTCCCTATATCTCTGATATCACCCCTTGACCGATTTTTATAAGATTTGATGTGTGGAAGTTTTTTAGTTGCAGGTAGTAAGGTTGTTAATTGGAAACAGAAATTATACCTGTTTCTTTGGTATAGATTTTTTTCTAAAGACTTTTTTTAAATTTTAGATACATAGCATTGTAGTGCATCTAAAGACAAATCAAATTCTGTTTTCCAAAGGCTGTACATTCAAAATAAAGGCCAATATTTTTGAAAATTTTAACCTAATACCCGATTACTCAAAAACAAAATATCCTATTAATACAAATTATCATATAATTTAATAGCTCTTAATAAGTATCAAGTGATCTAAAAATATTTTTGGAAATATAATAATTGTAAATATACTTACTAGCGGCTTACAATTTTGGACATTTTCAAAAAATTTTTTTTTAGAAACTGCCCACACCATTTTTTTTTAATTCCTCTACGAAATTTTGAAGTTGACGCATTTTCCGGAAGCTACGTGGTTTTGACTACGCCTATCAGTAAATTAGCTCTAGTAAAAAAAATATTTTTAATTTTTTGCATATTGATGATAACTATAAATTAGTTGTTATAACCATTTTTCATGAGCGCATTAACTATGTTAGCTCCTTTTAAGTAGTCACACGCGCGCACCACCCGTACATAGCAACGCCTCACTCGAGTAGAGCGGGCGGCTAGTACCGGCTGGGGATGACTAGATGTAAAAGTCAATCACTTCTTGACGCGACAATATTTAAAACGTAAAAAGTAAAACTTTCTAGCTTCAAAATGGCGGTTGCTACAATTTTTTGTTTGTTTTGACTTTAGCGCCTTATTACTCAAAAACCTTGACAACAACCCTAATCTTTTGCCATTTTCTTTGGAAATGTAGTCCACATGCTCATTAAAATTTAACTTACAGTCAACCGTTATTCTTAAATATTTTATTTTATTGACAAATTCAACATCCATTCCCACATTCCTAACCCTAATCCCAGTTTCCTTCAACGTTGCATAGGCACAATTGCTAGTAACAAACATTGGCTTAGTTTTACTTATGTTGATTTTATGTTTGTTTCTGGCAAACCTATCGCTAACCACTTTCAATTCCCTATTTAATTTACTCACAGTCTGTATTACATCCTCTCCTTCTACAAAAATTTTCGTATCATCCGCAAATAAATGACACCTTCATAATGTACCCCAAATCATTAATATAGAGAGCAAATAATAACGGCCCCAAAATACACCCCTGTGGCACTTCCACTTCCACTTTCTTTTCATCAGACTCCACTTCGCCCCATCGGACTTTCTGCTTTCTTTCTTACAAATAATTGTTTAACCAATCCCAAGCTTCATTAGTAACACCATTTGCACGTAACTTAACCATCAATCTGTCTCTGTCAATAGTCTCAAAGGCTCGTTTCAAGTCCGAATATAACACAACCACTGATAAACTTTTATCTCTTCATTCTTTCCAGTCACATAACACTCTGAACTGCCATTTCACAGCTATGATTCTCTCTAAAACCTGATTGCATGTCGACCAAAATGCTATTCTGTGAAACATACCTCCCAACGGATTATATACCATTTTTTCCATTATTTTCTCCAATGCCGGAAGCATATTAACTGGTTGAAAGACTTCTGGATTTGGAATTGGGAGTATGAGTTACCTCACGCGCACTTAGGCCACAATAGGTGGGCCCATTGTACTACCTCCCCAGCAGCTCTCCACATTAGACGTCACCCAAGCCATCCAACCTTTTGGATGTACTTGAGGACATCCGCAATTGGAGTGTTGCTGATTTCGGCCATGTTAGGCCAGAAGTCCCCCAGCATGGATCCTCTGGTTGTTGCGAGAGCTGGACAGTGACATAGGACATGTTCTGCCGACTCGTCATCCTCGTTGCATGCACGACAGTTTGGGCTGTCCGCCAGTCCCATCCTGTGCATATGTTGTTTTAGGGTGCAGTGTCCAGATAAGATGCCCACAACTAGTCGTAAGTTCTTTCGGGACAGTTGCACACAGTATTTGGCTGTTTTTGGCGAGGGTGCCGTAATAGCAGCCCTTGCTTGACGACAGCTTTGAGTGTTAACCCATCTTCGTGTGAAGCTTTTTAAGGTTTCTTGGCATAGCATAAAGCTTAATGTCTTCAGGGATATGGGAATTATGGGTTCTGGCCCCCAGAGAGGTTGTCCGGAGGCCAGTCTCGCAATCTCATCAGCCTTTTCGTTGCCGTAGGTTCCGTCATGTCCTTTCACCCATACAAGGGAGACGGCATTATCTTTTGAGATATCGCCGAGAGCTTCACGACACCGCAGTACCACTCTTGAGGTGATTTTGCAACTGCCTAAGACTAGTAAAGCGGCTCTGCTATCGCTGTAGATACCAATACGTTGGTTCTTGATTTGTCGTTCAAGAATTACATTTGCACCATGCATTATTCCCACTACCTCCGCTTGGAAGACAGTGGCAATTTTGCCTAGTAATATACTCTGGCGTAGGTTTAGGTCATCGGAGAAAATTCCGGCACCCGTTCCATGCTTTGTTTTAGATCCATCGGTGAAGATGGATATGTCCATATGCTGGGTTGGTCCAGCATTCGCGTAGATACTAAAGTGTCTATTGAAGGCAAATTGTAAAGGAAGGTAGTCCACCATAGCATCCAGAAGAGGAATCTTGACGATTGCCTCATCCAGGATGCGGGTGTCTGCCTCCCTTGCCTGCTGTTTGCCACAGCCCCTTGTGGCGCAGCCTCAAAGCAGTCCTCACAGCTACTTCCTCCACAAAGAGATCAAGTGGAGGAAGGCATAAGATCACCTCTAAGGCGGCCGTGGGGGTTGAGCGTATAGCACCTGTAGAACTGAGACAAGCGAGACGTTGCACGTGTCCCAGTTTGGTTGCTGCCGTACCCTGTCCGACCCTGGGCCACCAGACAAGTGCTCCGTAGCATAGCATGGGCCTAATTACGGCAGTATACAGCCACAAGGTAATTCTAGGGGAAAGTCCCCAAGATTAACCTAGAGCGCGGCGACACTGCCAGAAAGCCATGCATGCTTTGTTCGTTTTAGCTTTCAGGTGTTTCTCCCAGTTCAGCTGTTTGTCAAAAACAACTCCCAGGTATTTGACATTATCTGAGAATCTGAGGGAAGTGTTGAATAGGAGAGGTGTACGTAAGGGTCCAACCTTCTTTTTCTTTGTGAAGAGTACCATCTCTGTCTTCAAAGGGTTGACAGATAGGGACTGTTCATTACACCATTTTTCTGTTATTCAAAGAGCCGTCTGCATTAAGGTGCAGAGCATGCCCTCAAACTTCCCCGTGATGAGGATGGTGATGTCATCCGCATATCCAATGGTATAGAATCCAGCATCATTGAGTGAGTTTAGAAGGCTGTCCACTACTGTATTCCATAACAGTGGAGACAGAACTCCGCCTTGTGGGCAGCCTTTCATCACAACACCTCTAATTGAGCTGTCTCCTAAACTAAATTGCACTGCTCTCATTGCAAGCATGTGCTTTATCCACTCACAAAGAGTAGGGGCAACACCAAGTCTGCGTAAGGCAGAATTTATACTTTCAAAGGTGGCCTTGTCAAAAGCTCCTTCAATATCAATGAAAACTCCCAGGGTAGACATTTTGTTGTCTAATGATCTCTCGATCCGATTCGCTACGGCATGTAGCGCCGATTCGGTAGATCTCCCTGGGATGTAAGCGTGTCGGTTTAGGTGCAGTGGGTGTGAAACAAGCACTTTCTCCCTTATTTCCCTGTCACAAAGTCTCTCAAGAGTCTTTAATAAGAAAGATGTAAGACTAATGGGACGATAAGATTTGGCCAGGGTGTAGTCAACACGCCCTGGTTTGGGTATAAAAACTACCTTCACTTCTCTCCAGCTCTCCGGTATATATCGGAAGGCGATACATGCCCGGTAGATGCGCACCAGGTGGGCAAGTATCAAGTCCAGACCCCATTGTAATAATAGGGCTGGGAAGATACCGTCCAGTCCTGGCGACTTGAAGGGGAGAAAGGAGTTTATAGCCCAGGTTACTTTGTCGCCCCTTACGACCCGGTCCGCCACTTCCCAATCCTCCTCGATGGGAGGTGGGGTGTCGGGCCTTGGCCATACACAATCAGAGAACCATCCCCTTGCCTGAGACAGCCAGGTTGTTGATTGGGGTCTTTAGAAAGGATCCTTTTTAGTCTTGCCGCTGAGGTAGTAGTCTCTATGGAACTGCAAAAAGTTTTCCAAGAGTCCCTCTGCCTCCGGCGGATTTCTTTTTTATATATTCGTTTTTGGTCTTTGTAGGCCTCCCAGTCACTAGTAGTTCTAGTTCTCTTTGCTTTATTAACGAGTTTACCCAGTACTGATCTCATCCTGTCGAGTTTCTTGCACCACCAAGAGGTTGTGCGACTCGCCTTGGGTGTCTTCAGGGGGCATGATGATTCATAGGATTGTAAGAGCGAGTTTTGCAGAATGTCCACACTGATCTGCAGGTCCTCTACTCGAGCAATCGTATCCGGGAAAATCGACTCCGCCAGGTGGGCTTCCAGATCTACTTTATAGGATAGTCTGTCGGTCTGCCTAGGGTTCCGATACTGTTTTGGAATGGCCGTAGTTCCAGATAATCTGAAACAGAGCCATCTGTGGTCTGACATGGATACAATAGGTGATACATGCCAGCCTACAATATTATTCGAAATACCTAACGATGCCAGGGTGACATCAATCACTGTCTGGCTGCGCGTTGTGACAAAGGTATGTTCACATCCACGGTTCAGTATTTCTAGATTTGTACTTGCTAGGTACTCAAGTAAAGATTTACCTCTGGTGTTAATGGTATTGCTGCCCCACGAAACGTGGTGCGCGTTCGCATCACAGCCAATAATTAGGTGTTTATTTTCCCTCTCACAGTGATCCACCAGTTCGATCAACTTCGCGCTGGGCGGAGGGTCGTTTGAGTCACCGGGAAGGTATACCGATGCTAGTATTACATCTTCTTTTCCTTCGTTAATGCTGCAGCTCACCTGTACCGCCGTAATATCGCGCGTACAGAGGTGTGGTAAAGCGAAGGCTTGTAAATGTTTGGGACAGTAGATGCACATCCTTGGTTTCTTTTGTGCGTTATCTGTAAAGACAGTGCCATTATAATTATTTAATCCACAGATCTTAGATTTTACAATCCAAGGCTCTTGTATTAATGCAACAGTGTCCTGCTGACTGTCGAGATGTCTGCGTAAAGTGACAGCCACTTGACAGTGTTGCAGGTTGATTTGTATAATATTTAGTCCAGGCTGAGTGGACATGGGGTCAACAAAAAAGAATTAGTCGGCCCCGGTGTCTGACCCGGACTCCAGAGTGGGTATTCCTCTTCGGATGGCTGCTCTGGTAGCGGCACTCCGGACGGTGGTGGAGGGGTGTCCGCAGACGCACCCTGGTCTGTAATTAAAAAGGGTTGAGGGGTGTCCGTAGACGCACCCTGCCCTATAGGTTGGTTTTCAGAGGCTGGAGGTGCATCCCCAGGCTTCTGAATTTTTATGTTTAGGGTGGTAAACTGATAGTGCAGTTTACCTCCTTTGCTTTTTACGGCCGTCTCGGCCTCTCTGCTTAGGCCAAAAATAAGGAGCCTACCAAGTGGCTCTTTCTTTTCGGCCGTGTGGAAGAAGGGCCAGTCCCCAACGCCCATCCCGGGGTTCTGCACTGCCAGTCGACGACAGACAGTCCCCGTAGGTTCGGGTTTTCCCGGGACCCACAGAGCTGCCTTCGCCAGTCTGGGCAGCCGATCCACCTGGACGACGCTGAGGCGAGCACCCTCCCACAGGGCAGGCAGGTTCGCGACCGCGTCTGTCAGCCACTTCAGGGTGTGGTCGTCCTCACAGGTGATTCGAAGAATCTCCCCGGAGTACTGCCAGCCCCTAAAACTGGGTGCAGTTTGGCCTTCAACTAGGGCGAACATGTAGTTGTCCAGAGCCACTAGTAATTGGGCTTTTATTAGGTCCGCTTGGACCTGGGTGATTTTGCCAAGGGGGGCCTGAGATCCACGATGGCCACGCGGAGGTGCCTGGTAAGGGCCTCTTTGTAGCCACCTGTCCTTTCAGTGACCTTTTGGTCAGGTTTGACCTTCTTCCTTGGATTTGAGGTGAAGGGCGTGCTTCCATCCGATCTAATCCTTTTGCTAGTGGAAGGTGTAAGACCACCGGAACCAGCCGCCTTGGGGCTTGCTCTGTGAGCCAGTCCCTTGGTAGCGGTTGAGGAGACCCCACTTCCCCTCCCACTTCTGCTGTTTATTTTACCTGAGCCTACCGCCCTAGGGTTAGCTGCAGGAGCCAGCCCTTGGGTGGAGGTAGAGGTAGTAGCATCGGAGTTCTCTGCTGCTAAGCGACGCTTCCTCCTTCATTTCTGTTCGGAGCCAGAAATCCTCTTCCTCTTTGGAAGAGTCTGTTCCTCCTTCTTTTGTTGTTTTTGTTGTTGCTGCTGCTGCTGTTGTTGCTGCTGCTGCTGTTGTTGCTGCTGCTGCTTGTTACAGGGGTATCCGAGGAACCCTGTACGATTTCTTTATTTAGGTTTGATTCCATGCTGAAATATATGATCATCTCCCTAGCTCCTCACCTCGAAAGACTTCGCATTTAATTGATCTTGATACTTTCCTAACTGGTATAATAGTTGAGATCTTCAGCTTAGTAGATGTTATACAACTTTCCAAAGATGAAATTATTAAATTAAGTATAGGCCACTTTAGTTCCTTAAAATAATCCTTAATAAAACTAACTTACTGCTAGAAAATTTTGTGTGTGATTCCACACTACTGCATTGTATTAGCTGCAACTAATGTATAATATATTATTTCATTCCTTGTTTTAATTATTTTTTTAATATAAAGATGGAAAAATGTGAAGCTTTGAAATAAAGGTTTTTTTTTTACTTTTGGAGCCGCTAACAATTGGGGATTCTAGATACGCGTTAGTGACTTCTGTTTAAACGTGCGACTGTTTGTAGCACTACTACGTTGTGCATAAATACTTTTGGAAATATGAAATGTTAAAACTTTAAAGTATAGGAGGGGCCAAGCGAAGTACTTCGCTCATTTTTAATTTTCGAGATTTTGACTAAAACACACATTTTGGAAAGTGAATTTTAAAACATGTCTGTCTATGTGTGGTGGGTGCGTGCATTTGCTCGTATTCTAACATCTTCCACTTTCAGTATAGGGAAGTATTAATATATTATAAATAAAACAAATAATAATTTTTACCGGTTTTTATTTATAATATATCAATATGATCTTCAACCAAGCTTGACCTTATTTAATATAGGAAAGTATTGACTTTTGAAAATTATCGAATTCGAAAATACATGTTTTGGGCCTTCAGAAACTCATAAAAGTTATTTTTACAAAATGTGTGTGGGTGAGTAGCCAATGCCCCGTAACTCCCGAAGAGATATCCAATTACAATGAGCTTCGGAATGTGGGAGTATGTAAGATTCTTCCATGCGATTCACTTATATATTAATTTTAAATCAAAAAGATTTATTTGCTTTTGTTCACTTAATTTATAAGTTATTCGCATAATTCACTTATTTTTGTATGAGGTCTCCCCAAAACTGGGTACTAAGGTCACATTATATTAGTCCCATATTTTGAGCCTCTTTTTCAACCACTACATCTCTAAATTCAAGTGTGAAATGTTTGCACTCTATTGTGATTGCCAGCCTATGGATGAAGATTTAAACATTACGATGTGTGGCTAGACGTTCTCAAACACATGATTTTGGTATTCAAAATTCACATTTAAAGCAGCCTTATATTACGCAGTTCTGTTGCATTGCAATAGCGACACAAGACCAAATGTACACAAAGCGCATGCGCCACCAGTCAGCTGGTGCAAGTCAAAACGATAAAAGCGGGTCTACGTTTTCATCATTTATTAACATTTAATACATTTACCTGGTTAATTCTAACCTAAAAAATGAAAAAGTGAATTTTTGAATATTGGTAGAATTGTCTGCAAGAGGAAAAATCAGCGAAGCATTTTTCCTGATCTCTCCCATACTTAAGTGGTAGTAGAATACGATACACAAATCGATTTTTTTCTTAAAAAAAAAGGTTATCGTTTAACTGTTACCGTATAACGATGCTCTCATATAAATTTGCATATTTTTTTGAAAACTGGTTTTTGAAGAAATTAGATGGGACATAGATGTCAACAGTCTTCATTCTTGGGACATGACAGTCATAAACGTCAGATTACCTAGAAAGAAAAGCGTTTGATTATTTTCAAAACCTAATATTTTATAATACTAATTTAGATTACTTAGAAAGAAAAGCATTTTTAAAACCAAATATTTTGTAATACTAATAGACCTTACACGTGGTAAGGTGCAAAACAACTTTTGCATAAGGCTGGTTTCACATGAGACGACAGCGATACGATATGTCGCGCGCGATATATCGTTACAATATCGAATGCAGCAAAAGTCTATGTAATATGCGGGAGTCTTTCATACTAGAGCGATCCGATAAATAGTATAGCGCCGATAAGGCGATATCGCAATTATACGCGATTTGTTCTCTAGAACTGCCTCGGATTGTTATCGCGACGACTCTTGTTGACAATGCATATTATATGTGTGTTTGCACACGGAAGCGATAAACAGTACAGTATCGTCTAGATTAACAATGAACTACGGAAGTTTAGTCTTTCGCAGCGTTTCATGGATGAAGGTTGACTGCTAAAAAATATGACGACAAGAAAAAAAGTGAATTGTGAGCCGCTAGATTTAATAGAAATGGTCGAACAAACACCATGTCTTTGGGGCAAAACGTCTTAAAACTGCTGCCTTTCTCTGGCGCCTGCGTTGTATCAAGAGTAATAACACAACACGTCTTTTTTCCATCATCGATTGTTTTACGCTGGCAACACTGGGCAAACTTTTCAACTTTTAAAGAATTTAAATTACCGTTATCGCGACATTATCGTATACATGTGAAACACCCGGGATGGTGCGATACGATATATCGCGCGCGACATATCGTATCGCTGTCGTCTCGTGTGAAACCAGCCTAATGGCAAATTACACATCTTACAAATTGTTTTTGTACGTTGCTCTTTTTTTCGTTAGCCACATCTCTGGCATGCATATCCTGCAAGTAGTCCCTTCCAACGTTATACAACTTTTTTTAACCAGCAGAAGGTCTTCCCTGTTTTGCCTATCATTTTGGCAGTTTGCCAGCCATGCCCAATGAGTTGCTCAGCAATGTCGATTAAGAATTTGTTTAAAGGTTATTTTTTATGTTTCACTTCAGTGTATAGTTAGTACAATTGCATTGGTAATTGCCACTATGAAAAATTTATAAAACACTTTCCGCCGCTATTTCTGGGACTTTCTATCAAAATCATATAGAGTAGTTAGTTATTTGGAAATTGCAACCCCACTCACGTAACTTTTATAGAAACGTATGCCTTCAGGACAAATTAATTCTTTTCTCTCACCATCTTTCGTTTTTCTCAGCACACTCGAGATATCATTTCCATGACAGTAGCTGAGGAGAATTACCTGCTTCGTATCTTGCCAAAAACAAACTAGGGATGCATTTTGGTTACCCAATAGTTTCGATTATCCTCTAGTCATTTTTTCTGTATTTTGTGGTAAATGTTTACATCTGCTTTTGCATGTTCCAACAGCTGCAAATGGTCTATATTCGACTAGTTTCACAGAAGGTAAAAAAACCTATCAAAACAAATACATATTTCATTTCGAGGAACATTTTTAATTTGCTGCATGCCTTCTCCCAAAGTTCCTCCACATGGGTCAGTTTCTTTGCCCGAATAGAAGTTAAAATCATATGTGTACCCATTTTCTGCATCACTACATAATCATATTTTTTACGTCATGAAACATATTAACCGTGCACATTTGATAAGTTTCTAGGGCATATATTGTTTTAGGCTTGGTCTGCCTTAAAATTTCGCCATTGCTTCGTCTAAGCTTTGATAAGCAGAGTTGCTTCTAGCAGCGAGAAACTTTTGTTTCAAACATGAAACTACATCCTCCATGTAATACATTTTAGAAGCATTGTTTGGTTTATCGGAATCGGTGTTGTACATTTTTGCAAGATTGAATTTGCAACTGTCTTGCTGTGTAGAATATTTTATAAGTGTATTGCCCATACTCATGTGGTTGGGTTAGTAATCTGCAAACTTTGGTAAACGGTTGTAGCTCATAACAAGCGTGCAACCCGGAACAATCATTATTTTGTGCAGGTCTGTTATATTGACATTCTTCTTTTTAGTTTTTATCAGTATTTCAAGTCTTCGGTTTGTACTTTGAGCCATGTATGTGAACAGACTTTTAGGGAATACTTGAAAAAGTACATCTAATTTAGAGGAGCTTTGAACTTGCTAAAAGTAGGTACTTTTTTCTGGATCCAAGTCTTTCATCAACAGTGCTCCAAATGGCGTTATAATCGTCCTCTGGTAATTCGTTCTGTACATACATACAATAGGTTCTTCGTAATCAGAAGGAATGGAATCATCAGAACAAGAAGATCTAATGTAGTTGAGCTTCGAACAGTGTCAACAGGCTTGATAGATTATATATTTTTTTTCTTGGCTTTAGTAACACTTTCGTTACAATCAGACTCATTCTCTGAATGATTAGGATTATAATCCTTATGAATATCGCTATCGTCGCTGTTATAAAAAGCATCTTCTAACTCCTCATCAGCTTTATTCATCATTCTTGCTGCAATTTCTTCAATTTTCTTCAAAAAAACATTGGTATTACACTGTTACAGGACTGGTGGGACATAATATGCCCTAGCAAAATTACTGTTGGGACATGTATGCCCTGCCTCCTTTTTTGTTAGTAAAAAACAATTATATTGCCAGCTATTATCAGTCAACTAGTTACTTACTTGGAATGTTTTTCAAGGCACAGTTTGTTTTATTTCAACTATATTATGCACAAGTCACGCACTAAACTACTAAACACGTGCACCACACCAAGTATACATAGTAACTGATAGCTCGTCTCTTACCGAAAATGACCGAAACTTTACGAGACTAAACTGGATATATAAAACACTGTTGGGACAAAATTATGTTGACATTGCATTACTTTTAAGGCCACCTGATTTGTTTGTGCTATGTTTGGGACACATGTACTGACAGGTTCAAGTATAGGAAAGTCCAGACGAAGTGCTGCCCTCATTTTTTGCTATCATTTTTTGTATCTGACTTTGTAAACCTGAAAAGCAGATCTGATAGAAGAATTTAAGGTAAAAGCAAAGATTTTTAATTCCAAACAATGTTTTACTAAAAACATCTTTTTTCTCAAAAGAATTTAGAAAATTTCGGTTTCTAACTACAGTATGACACGTCGACAGTTGCGGCGTGTGCTGCAATCTTATACTAACTTTTGGCGATAAAATGTTAAAACCTAATACAGTAATTTAGTAAATAAGTAACAGTCTATAAAGCATGGGAAAGTTCACCCTAAGTATTTTGCTCATTTTTTGTTTTTAGCATTACTTCACCCTGAAAATCCTCTTCAAGCAACATTGGCTTGCAGTGGTGTGGAAGCTCTACGGGTTATAGAATTGCCTAGAAATGAATATCTTCTGGTTTTTGGGACCCTAGCTGCTTATGTTGACAGACATGGGCGAAAATCGAGAGACCGGGAGATAATGTATCCTGCCTTACCTACAGCAATTTGTAAGTTGAAGTTTAACATTCAGAACTTGTGAAGCTAATAAAAATTTATTATAGGTTATCGTGACGGGCATTTAGTAGTATACAGCGAAACTCACATCGATATATTCAATTGCGCCACAGGTGAATGGGTTCAGACACTCAACGTGAAGAGGGCCAAGCCACTCAACGACACGGGAAGCCTCTCTATGTGTATTTTACATGACTTAAGTCATTTGCTGTATTTATCCAATGTACATCAACGTAAGTCAATTTTTTCATGAAACATCACCTCTTATACAGGGTGTCTACTTCAATTTTGCTGGTGTTGCAATCCTCTGATTTCTCTGTTACGTCTTCTGCGAATTTAGGAAAATCAAAAATTTATGCGTTTTTGTTTAATAATAATACATAACGTAATATTTGGGGGACTAGGATACTCCTCTTCCTCTTCTTATATTTTGGCTGACAAATTTAGTCTTGTGTCTTTAATGTTCTTTACTCCCAAATAATCTTTAAAAAAAATCAATTTATTTTTCTCACAGTAATGTTACCCCAGTTTGCTACAGTACTATAAAAAGTGCTCTATACAAGTACAATGCTGAGTGGATAGCTGTCTACCCACAAGATTTTGGAATTTCTACGCAGGTAGTTTATGATTTGTTCTTTCTTGCAATGAGTGATTAACAGAGGTGTATATTTACATAAACACTCTAAAACTAAAACAGTTCTTAGTTAAAGATGGTATAATTGTCCGGACTAGGTATACAAGGTGTCTGTTTTATACTTTCAAGAAAATTTTGCTGGTAATTTTTTTATGAAAATTAAGGCTACTGGCCCAAAATGATGTTATCCAAAAATGCACCTCTGAAAAGGTACAGCCCCTCAAAGTTGCAAAAGAAAAACAGTATAATAGCAAACAAAACAATTTGAGCAACAGCAATCAAATTTGGTGAAATATAAAGAAAATTGTGAAACGAGAAGGTTGGCTTAGAGGTGGTGCACCTCCTTGCCACGCCCATTTTTTTCTCTATATTAAAATTTAAATAACCCTTGCACTATATTTTTTTTAAATCAATAATTTAATAACTACAGGTATCAAACAATAGGTTCGTGCAAAACTTAAACGATTTTAAGTAAAATAGTATTCTAGTACCTTGTAAAAAATTCACTATTTTCATGCTCCAATTATTTTTTAACTTGCAATGTATTGCAAGTAACTTCTGTAATCTTTATTACCAAAGGATTAAAAATATTATAGTGCATTCTGCAATAAAGAGAAAAATTATAAAATGCAACTAAATGAAATCGTAGTAACATATTCTTGTGTAATAAAATAAAGTATACTTAACTCGCACAGGAAGTCATTTCTTTGCTCATAACAACTGGCATTGGAAGTGTAATGCAATGTATTTTTTTCTTTTTTTTTCGCCTTTACGCTGACCAATTACTAACTTAACTTCAAATATGACCAGTGGCGGCTCGTGGTGTGGCGTACTGGGGGGTCATTTTAAAATATTTTTTGATAAAGATGTACTTACCCAGCCAAATTTTAGATAGACTTATATTTCAAGTCGATTGTTCGCTCCTTCGCGTTAGAAAAATGATCTATCACTAGTTTATTAAAATTGACAATGTTATTAATTAACGATTTTTCGATGCTTAACATAGCTAACGCACTTAAACTTTCTTGCCCTATCGTGTTACACAAAAATGTTTTTTTCTTTTTAGAGTAGAGATGCAACGCTTGCTTTCCTCCGTTGTCATCGGCAAAGTTCACAAAATTTTACACTCTCGGTAAAAGTCCGACAAAGATTATTGTTTACAAATAATTGTAGTATTGCAACAGCACCAGCACTTTCATAAAAATCCTCACGATCGTACAGCACTTCTATAATTCGGTTTTTAATTTTAAATTGTTTATAACGGGGTAACTAGTCTTGACTAATTTAAAAACATTTTGTGGAAAACATTTTTTGTACTCCTCGATTTTATTTGCTTGAAATAACTGCGAAACAATTTTCATTAAAATCTTTAATAGATTTTCGATAAGCACTGTCTAGTTGCAATCTGATATCCACGTTACCAAGTGTGGCAAAATTGATAGAATTTTTCATATGATTTGCTGATAAAAAATGTTTTTGTACTTTAATTTTTAAATGTTGTAAGTCAATCACGCCGTTTTTACACCACATTGCGTCATTGCAGAATAACAGACGCGGGAAAGCATTTCTTATATCACATCCACAAATTCAATTCGATGAACTCATTGAACTGACTCATTAAAATACCTTTATTTGTTGTTTTATTTGTTTAATAATTAGGGTTGGTTGTGGACGACCCTTTTCTGTCAACTTCAAATGTTGTTCAAACTTCAACCCACGTTGAGCTTTAAGTTCCATTATTTTTTGCACAGACATTTTATAGCACTAAATTAAGATTTACTACACGATTATGATTTACTACACAAGAAAATGTCACAGACAAAACCGATCTACGAAAAAATCCCCGATTATTTCTACACAAAGAACGTTTATTACTAACCTAGTGTCATACCAACATAAAACAAACGTGTGAAGAAATACACCAACTACACGTGATTAGCATGCGCTGTTACTCACTTAATCAGAAACTGGGGTCATCGACCCTGAAGTCTCTAATGCGCACCAGCTTCTTTCCTTTTTTAGCTTGTGTAATCTGAATTTTACCGCAAGGAGCTTTCTATTTCACTCTTATTCATTTAAAGGCCTTTTAAGCCGGCGGCTTTATTCGGTGGCGTATAGCTGAATTGTGGACAAACAGCCATATGACCCTCGCATAGCTTCGCTTATCGCGCGCGCGATAATCAAACATTCAAACGTTTTCGGATCCTGTGGCAGCTCTTTAATAAACGTTCTCGCATTGAAATCTCATACAAATGTTAACTATAAAATATTTTTTAAATTTTATAGTGTGTAATATGTTATGCACTCAAACAAAAAGTACCTAATTATTTTTTTTCTTATTGCATTGGGGGTCAATGACCATTTGACCCAATGGAGAAACCGCCACTGAATATGACATTTGATTTTGATGACACCTGACCCCTGGTTAGTGGCGCCTCTACAACACGTGGAATTTGTAGAAAAACGTGTGATAGGGCAGGCCATATAGTGATCCGAAGTCTGTATTAATCCAGCATGCTGTGACACAGTTTGGAAAGTTACATTTAAAAAGTAACTTGTTAAAATTACATAAGCAATAAAAGTAACTAGTTAGAGTTACTCTGATTTTAAAAGTAACTAGTTACAGTTGCAGTTATTTATGAAATTTAGCTGTTATTTTTTTTGTTATTTTTTTTTACAAATTTTAATTTGGTTCTCCATTAAAATATGTTAAATGTCTTTATTTATAAATTGTAGCTTTACTTCCTTGAAGCCCATATTTATTGATTATAGGTATATAAAATACTTAATTACTTCAACAATATTTATTTATTTTAACCTTATACCTATTTCGGCATGTTTACATGCCATTGTCTCAAAGGTTATAGAAAGTAAACAGTTAGCCTTGTTATAGCAATAGAACTTGGTGACTTGATCTCGGTAATCGTCTGCAGATGACTAGATTTCTTATTCCAAAATACCCAATAGAGGAGAATTTAAGAGATCAATTTGCTCATTCATTAACGGTACAGTTTTTAAATGTTTGTGAATTTCAAAAGCTTCTAGTATATCTAATTTACGTTTATCATCACAATAGTGTAAACATTTTATAGTGTTATTAGATGTCATTGAATGATTGTGTTCTAGTAAGCATTTAGCGTAATTGGATTTATGTGGTTGTTTGTATTTGTTACAAATACAATTTTATTTGATAGTGTTATTAGATGTTACAAATACAAACGCCCACATAAATTTAATTACGCTAAACACTTACTAGAACACAATCACTCAATGAAATGTAATAACACTATAAAATGTTTACACTTTTGTGATGCTAAACATAAATCAGATATACTAGAAGCTTTTGAAATTCACAGACATTAATGAATGAGCAAATTGATTTCTTAAATTCTCCTCTATTGGACATTTTGGAATAAGAAATCACGTCATCTGCAGACTATTACCGAGATCAAGCCACCATAAGGTTAAAATAAATAAATATTGTTGAAGTAATTAAGTATTTTATATACCTATAATCAATATTAAATGTCACTTATTTTAACAAATTTATTTAGAAAACTTTAAATTTTTAACAATAATTGCTTTTCAAACAAATTGTAATGCAATTGTCCTCATTTCGTGGACAAAATGCAGCTTTAAATTTGCACGTACACCTAAGGTTCATAAATCACAAGTGTAATTAACAAGAATATTAAACAAGATTCATATGGTATACCCCTCTATCTTTATATATGTTAAATTGGCTCATAAAGTGGTCACAACCAATCACCTAATTTTTTCACAGTAATTTTTTGAATATGTCCAAAACTTTGAGAATTTTCATATTTCTAAAAATAATTTTACACCATCTAATTATAGTTATTAAGAGCTATCAAATAATATGACAATTTGTATTGATTGGATATTTTGTTTTTGAGTAATCGGGCATTAAAGTTAAAGTTTTCAAAAATTTGTAGCGGCCTTCATTTGGCAAAAAAGCATTTTATTTGTCTTTAGATGCACTACAATAGAACACTAGAAAATAGTCTATACCAAAAAAACAGGTCTAATTTTCGGTTCCGGTTCAGATTAACAACCTTACAAAGAACTAACTGCAACTGAAAAACTTCTACGCACCAAATTTTATAAAAACTAGGCAAGGGGTTCTGAAAATATAGGGAAACGAACGCACCCACCCACCCACAGACAGACATTTGAAAATCACTTTTCTGGGTTTTTGGGCCCCAAAATGCGTGTTTCCATTAAAATCTGTAATTCGAAAATGTGCATGAAATCATAACTTACCTTACCTTAGTAGAAGTTTCGTAGCTATTCTTAATAGTAATGAAAATATGTTACTTTTTGCAAACTAACTTCTTATCTCTTATAGTTTCAGAGGTCTCATAGTTGAGCAAAATTAAAGTGGCCACCCTGTATTTGAAAAGGAAAATTGAATTTTTCTTAGGCATATAGTAAAAATTGTTTTTTGTTTCTCTTGTAGGCGAGCTAATTAATCTTGACAATTTAATCGTGCAAGACAGAGATGGCAGAACAATACAGAGGCCAAGAAGACGATTTTCACTCAGGGAAGGAAACAAAACTCAACGATTGTAGGTATAAGAAAATACTTATAAGCCATAATTACATAATTTAATTTGACAGGAGCCTGGATCGACGCTCGAAGTTAATATCTGCACCTACAAACTTTAATCATATCAGTCACATGGGTCCAGGTGAGGGCATTCAAAGACAGCGATTGATAGACTTGACCACGAGTTTGGTTGATGCGGTGGATCAAAGTGCTGGTTATCCTTTACCTCAGTCCAAGGTATTTATTACTATTATTTTTTTATCCATTGAGATCATAAATTTTTGTTTTTTTCAGCAACAACCCTCAAAGCTGGCTCCGTTACCACCAAAGCATGGAGAACGTAGAAGACCAGAGATTTCCAATCCAACTTTAATCAAACCCACGTTTCCGGCTTACAACAGTGCCAAAAGAGCTGCACCACCCAGACCTAGAGATCTTCCACCGGCATTACCAAGGCCTGCCGATCCTTCTCCATCACCAGACCCGGCCAGTATTGGTAGCATGTCATCGCTGCATGAGATAATCAAGGTAAAATAGTTTTCTTTTTTAATTGAAAAACAATTAAATTGATGATTTTCGTTTTTAGGGAACTGAAAAAAGTAGTCCTCGACATTCAATAGCAAGTAACAATAGTTCTAATTTATCTACTCCACCTTCACCTCAGGCAGAGCACCACAGTTCGAGTTACGAGAGCTAAACAATTCCTGCTGCGCTATAAATATTAACTTTTACTTACAATAGTTGTTTTAAAAGAATAGAAAAACGTGTTACATAATTATTACAGGTATATTGAAACTTTAGTGCCCTGTTTATTCATTCGTTCATTCGTGGTAACACTAAAATTGAATAAAATCGAATAGTTTTTAGATTTATGCAGGGCATTTCATTGTGAAAGTGATAAATGATTGTTCTGTGTAATGTAGACTGAGTTAGTTACCTCGGCATAGGTTTTTTCTAATAAATTAACGATTTTCAAGCGTACTACCTTGTACACCAATCAAGTATAAAAAAATTATTACCATTCTGGAAATGTTCTATATCCATTAATTTATTAACCATAGAATTGTATGTAGTAGGCCCTGTACTTACTGTATAATTTGTTTTATTTTAATTTTTAAGAGGCAATTTTATTATATATGTATGTTTGTTTTTTAATTGTGTGTTGTGTTGCAGTTTGTTTTTTGTTTTTAACACAAAAAAAAGAATACTATAAATCTAGTAATAATAACAGTCAATTATATGTGGAGTATATCGGATACATTTGTATTATTTAAATTAATAAGCATTTGTTTTTGCTAGTACAAGTTTATGTTAAGTTATAATTTGATTAAACGATATACGGTGAGACAATATTAATGCTATTTGTGATCTTTGACAAGACAAAACATCATTGTAACAAATATAGAATTCATGGTTAGTATTTTTAGGCCTAGTCGCGATTGAAAATAATAAATTCTCATTTTCGAGAGAGCATGCATGAAATGTAGCAATGGTATTTGGTAATAGTTTGTTGTGCATTAAATTATGCAAAAGATTATTATTAGAATCTTATTTATTTTAACCATATAGTAAATTATATTAACAATATTATAGTATTATAAAGTTATAATAACTGCAACTGAAATGTCTTGTCCTGTTTTTTATTGTTTGATTCTAATTTTTAATTTTATTCCAACTCCTTTAATTTATTTCTTCTAAACTTGAACTTTTTTTAATGTAATTATTTATAACTTTAAACTTTTAAAGATCTAATTTCGTACTTGTGTTGTACTTTTATAAATGTATTTATTCTCTACTTAATAAAATTGAAGTTTGAATATGACAGGCATTTTAATTTTTTACTTTCCTATACTTTCAGTATAGGGAAGTATTGATTTCATGCAAATTTTCAAAATCGAGATTTTGACGGAAATGCATGTTTTGGGCTTCCAGGATCCTAAAAAAGTGTTTTTTAAAAAATGTCTGTGGGTGTGTGTGTGTGTGTGTGTGTGTGGGTAATGCTCATATCTCCGGAACGGCTGGACCGATTTCGATGTGCTTTGGAATGAGGAGGTATATCAAAAATTCATCGTCAAAATAAGCTTTTAAAAAGAATCCGAAACCGGAAGCGGAAGCTAGACATGTTTTTTTGGTAGCATTTTTTTCAGAAACTGAATTTTGGAAATTGGAATAGTGGAAATTATAGAAGGCCTTAGAACAAATCAAACATTTTTTTACCGAACTCTCTAGCTTCAACATGGCGGCCGCTACGAATTTTTGAAAATTTCGACTTTAACGCCCATTTACTCAAAAACCAGTTGTTTGATTGGGATCAACTACAACTTGTTTGGTAGCCCCTTAAGGGTACTATACCATGAAATATCACTAATTTTGAAAATCGAAAAACGATCTCAATGGCACCACTCCAAAATTTTTGAAATTTTCAAAAAAAAAATCTCAAAAACTGCCCACACGTTTTTGTTTAAACTTTTTAAGCTGATAGAGCTGAGAATCTTCTACATTTTATTTTTTTGCGCATTGCTATAATTTCACTGTGACGCCCTCTGTGAATTTTTGAAAATTGAAAATTGGTACCCTTTTATTTATTTAACGAGGGGCAATAAAATATTTCTGTTAAAGCAATATAGCTTATCATTGATAGCAAAATCCGAATATCATAATATTTTTTTGATACTTTAATATTTAGGGGGGCTACTGTTCCCCCTCCCCCCCAAAATTTTCGCTACAAAATTAAAAAATTGATTTCTTCTTTTGTTTGCTCTAGGAGAATCTTTTTACAAAAAATCGAATTTTTTGACCCTTAATAATCTTTTTGTCCTTAGAAGAATTTCACATACTTTCTACAGCAGTTGTATTCTTGTACTAGTCGTTTAATGTTCAGTGTAGGCTAACTTTTTTATTTTAATAGATAGACTCGCAAACCCAAAAGCAAAGTTGTAGGGCAAATTCTTCTCGATTGTATTTAAGAAAAAAACTTAAGTTTCCAATTTTAATATGGCGGCCACGGTAAAAAATAACTTTTGTTTAAATGAAAACGTGGCATTTTGGCTTTAAAATCAGAAAGGTTTTGAAATTCTAAATGCAAATTAATAAGAGTAATTTCTTGCTAAAAATAATACTTCTCGAGTTATTAATATATTTTCAAATATCAATTTTCGCCCTTCCGTTGATTCAGTTCGAATATTTTACCCAACCTTATGCTTGCAGAGCGCAGCGGTCGGTCTTTCTTCAACCGCTTCAAGATGTTACAACTTATAAGAACTATTTACTTTAACTAGTCGTGTCCTAGACAGGTGCATATCGAAAGTGTTGTAAAATATAAAACAATGTTATTTTATAAGTATAGGCAAGTCCAGGCGAAGTGTTTCGCTCATTTTTATTATTATTTTCGAAATAAAGCAACTATTGATTGTGGAAAAACAAATACTAAGTATAGTTATAGAAACACAGTTGAAAAAATTTTTGCAACACCAGTATGCTTTCTGTGATCCTTATACCATATCGCCAAATTTGAATCCTAAACTGAAAAATTTCTTTTGTAACTCTTTGACTCATAATTTGCCAAGTTGGTATTGGGTTCACATAAGTGATAAAAGGTCCTCCAAGAAACTTTTTCTGAATAAATTACATACCTTTTCTAATGAAATTTTGACAAATTAAAATCAGGACCACAGAAATACAAGGAGATGTTCACCATATTAATATGTATCTAAATATTGATAATTATATGTATCCTATGAATACAAACATGTTCCTAACACATACTCATATTTATTTCTATTCCATTGCATTTTTACTAAGTGTGGCGAGAGCCGCTGAATTGGCGTCACGACAACGCTGTTGTGTTTTGACACACAGTACGTGTCACTCACTACTACAAGTGTGCAACATGAAAATTTCTGTATCGTTATGTATTGATTTTGTATTCAACGTTTCGATATATCAATATTTCAATACATACAGCTGCAACTTATTTTTTCTAATTTTTGGATGAAAACCAAAACTATTGTACTGTCGGTTACTGTTTTTTAAAAGTGGTAAAGTTAATACTTGCTTGTTTTAAAATTAATAATTATCATAGTAATATCCAAAATAAAAGTTATGCTCCGTTTTGTTTTAATTAAAAAATGTATATAACTAACAAATGTTATATCATAAAAAAATACTGAATCCCAAAAATAAGAAAAAATATGCAGGGTGCTACTTAATAAATTAAAGTTGATAGAATTTCTGGTTTAACAGGTAATGGAAAATCATATTATTTAACATTACCATTTTCTTAAAAAGTCACCCTGTACTATATTGCCATATTGATATGTATTGATATAATAGCATATAGGCTTGTCGATACAAAGTCACATGTAGATATATTTATATATCGAGCCAGGCCCGGTATCAGCATCACCAAAGTGGAGAACGGTTTTCCAGAAAACTATTTTTCTGAAAAAAAATTTTCCTAGCTTAATGAATCAAATTTTGACCAGTTGGTATCAGAATAACAGGAATGCAAAAAATTGTGCAGACTATTCTTCTTGAAGACATTTCTTTAGATTTCGACTGACAATTTAATCAGCTGGTGTCGCAGGAAATCAAAAACATAGTCTATGAATTATTATTCCATAAAATTTTCTCAACGTTAACTTAAAAATTTGGCCAGTTGGATCACAAGGGTGGCAAAAGATATACCAAAACATTATTTTTCTGAATTCAACTTCTCGAGTACAGTTGGTATCAGGATCACAAGAGTGCAAAATTACTTTTTTTCAATACATTTTTTAATTTTTCTTAAATTATTTCCTAGCATTTTGACTCACGATTTGGCCGGCTGGTATAAAAAGATTAGTGCTCGAACTTTTTGAAATTTTGGAATCCATTTTCGGTAATGTCAAAATCGATTTTAGATCAAAAATTGATGCGAAAAAAATCTATATAATTTTAATATCGATTTCAATAATTGATTATAAAAATCGATTCTAAGAATAATCGATTTTTATTATTGATTATAAAAAAATCGTTTCTAAACAGCTCATCTTGGTATAAAAAATGATTATTTAAAACATTGTACAGCATTGGCATCAAATGCGAAAGTAAAATCGATTACATGCAAAAGATCTATTATTATACCTCAAATTTAAAAAATAAAGTGACAAAAATCGATTAAATAAATTAAACGATTCTTAGATTTTTTGAAAATCAAGAATGAACTCTAAAATAGTCGATTATAATCAAGTGTCAATTTTGCTAAGCCCAGCCTAAATGGGAAAATGAATTTTATTTATTTATTTATTTATTTTTGAAATTTATCTCAAATAGCTTCTTGTTTGAAGCTCAATCTAGAGATATTACAGACTTAACCTTATCTTACTTAAACTTATCTTATGGTTGTTACAATTAAATTAATGACTATGGTAACTTGTATAGGTATTATTTCTACTATTCTAAGTTCTCCTATAATACTGTTTAATCTCAGTCTTGTTTGTTACGATTTATTGCACTGATATGATTGCACTATTATAACGTTTGGAGAATCGCTTAAGAATCTGGATGGACACGAATGTGCTTCTGCATCTTCTTCTTGAACATACGCACGCTTCTTGCATTCTTGATAGTTTCCGGCAAGCTGTTGTATAACTTGGTTCCAATGTATTTTGTTGTCCTTAGGCCAAAGGTGGTTGATTCCACCCTTTGTGTTTGTATGTCATTTGCTTTTCTTGTGTTGTGTTTGTGAACGTGCTTGTTCCTAGTTAACGTCTGGTTACTTCTAATTTTTTCCTGGGTTAACTCAAAGACGTATGTGGCTGTTTCTATGTTGATGATGTCTTTTAATGGGGTTATTCTATTTTCGGAGTACAGTGCTTTTGTGTTGTATCTGAAGGGTAGGTTGTAGAGTGCTTTTATTATTCTGTTTTGTGCTATTTGCAGTTGTTGCAATTGTTTTTGGGGGGCGTGTCCCCAAATTGCTGACAGGTAGTTCAGGTGTGGATGAGCTAGCGCGAAGTAGATGTCTCGTTTTTGATTTTGTGGAATGTAGTGAGCAATTCTTCTGAAGAGACCGATTAATGGTGTAATTTTTTTTCTTATTGTTTGTATGTGATTATTCCAGCTCAAGTTAGAATTTATATTAAGTCCTAGGAATTTTGCTTGGTCGACTCTTTTTATTTCATGACCCTTGTAGCGTAGTGCCGTGTTGAATGGGTGATTGGTGCAGAAGTTGATGTATACTGTTTTGGATGTATTTAATGTTAGCTTTTTTCTTTGAAGGTATTTCTCAATGGTTGTTAGGTCTTGTTGCATATCGGTTTTTATTGACTCTTGATGGTTTCCTGTGTACAGTATCGTTGCGTCGTCGGCGAATAATGTAAGCGTCCCCTTCAAACTTAGGTTCCCAAAGTCGTTTATGTATACCAAAAATAAAGTTGGGGAAAGCACCGATCCTTGTGGAACCCCACATTTTATTATTCTTTCGGAGCTTTTTTCGTTGCTTATGCAAACGTGTTGTTGCCTATCCGTCAGAAAGCAGCTAATCCAACTATTCATTATTCTTCGCAGACCTGCATTTTCACAGGCATTTAATAGTTCTTTATGATTTACTGTGTCAAAGGCTTTTTTGAGATCTAGCAGTAGCATTGCACATTGTTGTTTTTTGTCCAAGCTTTCTTGTGCTCTGCTTATTATATTGGCAGCTGCTATTTTTGTGCTGGTATTTGTTCTAAATCCGTGCTGGTTGGTGTAGAAGAAATTGGCCTGTTCTAAAAACTCCATTATTCGTATTTGCACTATTTTTTCTAGTAGTTTTGCGAGTACCGGTGTGTTTGTTATTGGACGGTAATTTCCCGGGTCCTTTTTGTCGCCTGCCTTGTAGAGTGGTGTAACTTTACCTGATTTCATCTGTGTGGGTTCTGTTCCGTGCTTCAGAGATAGGTTGAATATTTCTGTTATTTCTTCTAAAATAGTGGGGTATATTTTCTTTAGTTGTTGTGGTGAGATACCTTCAGGACCTGAGCTGGATTTGTTTGGCATGTTTTTTATTAACGATTCAACTTCCTCTGTGGATGTTGGCTTGATAAATATGGTGTTGGCTGGTATAGGGCTTTGGCTAATTGGGTTTGTTGGTGTATTAATGATTGTCTCTTCAGTGATTTTATCTGCATTTTCTATAAAATGGTTGTTTAGAGCGTTGGCTATGTCTTTTTGTTCAATGTTGTGTGTTCCTTTGTAGATTATTTCTTTTATTATCTGTGGTTGGTTGTTTTTTGTAGTATTATTAACTAGCTGATTAATGAGTTTCCATGTTTTTCCGGTGTTATCGCTGGCTGTCTGAAACTTGTTGATGTAGAATTCTCTCTTCTGTTTTCGCCTAAGACTTGTGATTTCGTTTCTTATTGCATTTCTTTGTCTTTTTAGGTCTTCGTTCGTGTTTGTTTTCATCTTGCTGTTAGTTGCGTCTCTGGCTTTTATGAGGTTAATTAGTCTTGGGGTGACCCATTGGCAGTTTGGAAGTTGCCTTTTGATCTTCAGGTGTTTTTCTGTTGTGCTTGCTGCTATTGCTTCGCATATTTTTCTCGCCAGTTTATTGTACCTTACGTTGGGATCCGTGCTGTTCTCGTGCGTAGATGTATTTTGCAGCATTGTATATACCTCATCTAGGTTGGTTTTTTTATAGTTTATTTCTACATTGTGCCTCAGACCTTTAGCACTTGGAAATTTTGTTTCATAGATGATTATTTCATGATCGCTAATGTCATTGTTTATTGTGGATATGTAGTTAGCTGTGTGGTGCATATTTGTTGTTATGTGGTCTATGAGTGAACGCTTACCATTGTTTTCGTCTATTCTTGTGGGATATACGGTGTTCCTGACTTTGTAATTGTGATTTGCTAATAGTGTTTTGTACTCCCAAGTTTCAGCGTTCTCTTGTAGAGTGTCTATATTTATGTCTCCCACAATAATTGTGTTTTTGCTCTTATTGATTAGCTGTTCAAGTTCTTCCTTGAAGGAGTCGAATTGATTAGTTTGCGGTCTGTATATAGCTAGAATTGAAAAAACATATATTTTTTAAAAATATCAGACTACAGTATCAGGATTGCAAGAGTACAAAGAGTTGTAGCATGTAGGTACCAACAAATTATCCTATATCCTACATTTTTTAATTTTTCGGAATATAATATTTTCTAACAACTCACAATTTGTCTAGCTAGTATCAGTATCACAGAAATAGGAAAAAGTATACCAAAAAGGTATTTTTCTGAATTAATTTCACAATTTCCCCACTACAATTTTCGCCATTTGGTATCAACAGCACCGGGGTGCAAAAAGGTGTACCAAAAAATTATTTTTCCAAATACATTTTTTCAGTCGGTAGAAGACTACAGAAGGGAGGAAAGGTAATCAAAAACTAATTTTTCTGAATAATTTTCTCAACTTTTCACCTACTATTTGCCTGGTATAGGAAGTATCACGGGCGTGGAAAATTATATTGAAAAAATTATTCATTTTCAATTTTCAACTTCAAAGTTTGATCAGTTAGTATTACGATCACAGAAGTAGGAAAAAGTATTCCAAAAAATTAATATTATGAAGAAGTTTTCAATTTACAGTTTTGGTCAGTTAGTATCAGGATCATAGAAGTGCAAAGACGTAGTCCAAGAAACTATTTTTTTGAATAAATTTCACTTTTCGCTTCATATTTTGGCCATTTGCTACTATACTAGGATCACAGCAGTACAATTACTACAAGACACTGGAAAACTATTTTTGAAATCTTTGCAAATTTTGGGTTTTCAAATTGGTACAATGTTGCGTAGATGATCACTGCATAGGAAAAGCGTGTAATTACCTATATTTTAAAACCGTTTATTTTTTATATTTACATTTATTTACTGCAACGGTGTAGCCCCCACAACAGTGGCGCGTGTATAGGGTCCCCAGGTTTCATGGCTCCGAAAAGGAAAAAAATCCTTTTTGTACTAATTCAAAATTTTGTGAATACAGCTTTATAGTGTACAAAATTGTAAACACGAATTAGTGTAATATAATATATATGAGATATTAACTGCAGCAAATACAATCACAATAATGTGGAATCATACACAACATTTTCTATCAGTAAGAGCCATAATCCCACAAACCTAAAACCACAAACGTAAAACACCTATGTGGTTACAATATTTACCACTCATGATCTCACATCTGTCATTGGTCCCAGTCTACATTATTCAACAGAATTTATAAAATCAAAAGCATACTACTATCCCTGCAGCACCAGCGCACAGCTGTTAAATAACAATTACTAGAGAAAATTGCCTCGAACATTAGCCTGGTTAGTATGCCCGACCATAGACTAATTTCGTCCATGGCCTGACTTATGTTACAACCGAAATGCTTATATGCACAAAATCACTATTTGTGATTTTTGTAGGCTCAAAATATGCATTTCCGAAAAAATTTCGAAATGGATAGTTTTCATAATATCAATACTTCCTTATGCTGAAAGTACCTGTAGTCTTCTCTTCTGCGATCCTGGTACCAATTCACCATATTTTGAATAGGTGCATAATCAAAAATGTGGCTATTTGGTATCAGGATTCCAGAAGTGACAACCGGTTTCCCAAAGCAACAAGCTAGTTCCTGAATTTGTTTTAATTTATTAACTATTCCAATCAAACGTTGCACAGTTGCAAACTATTCCACAAAACTATAAATGTCTTAACTTCACCAGTGAAATTTTGGCCGAAATTTTCCGAAAAATATGATTAATGATGATCTAATAAGAATTCATATTTTATAAACTAGAAAAGTGTTCAAAGATCTGCCTGCAAACGATTAGAAACATTTTGATCAAATCCAAAAAGGTTTTAGAAAACTAATTAGTGAAAGATAACCCACTGAGATATTCCTTTAAGTTCTTCCATTGCTCTGAAATTCTCGAAAGCGTTTTTTTAATACTTAAACCATGTACTTAGAACATGTCTTATCATATTCTCGGCATCTATTTCAGTAATAAGAGTTGACAGTTAAAAATCTTCACGGCGAGCACTACTATATTTGAAGAAAACATGTAGATCATGTACAAATTCATCAAAATTAAAATCTGCATTCTTCAGACCCTGTGTGTACTGGATAAAGGCTGCCCTATATCTAATATCTTTGTATCGTACATGTTCTTTTTGTTGCCTCTGTAAATCTCTGTGAAAGTAAAGATTCACATTGGGACCACCCATTCCCAAGTGCAATAAGTATTTTGGATTCCAGTTTAGTTGCTTACCAAATTCAAAGCAATGTTCCTTTAATTAAAAAAAACATATGCAACAAGAAACAAAGAAGACAATAGGTACAAAATAAAGAGAGCAAATAAAACGGCAGGACAAAAATCGTTAAAATACCAAGCCGTCCGACTAATAAATATCCTGACTAATAAATATCCTGCCGCACAGTGGCGTGTTCTTCATGAAAGATAGGGAAGCACTGCTTCCCTTACAGAAAGTATGTATCATTATACCTACTTATATCTTAATAATAAATTAGTTTCATACAATTATTTAAATTTTTGTATCGCCTTTAATTTCTTTACTTCGACGGCGGCGCGGCGCAGCTCGTCACATGAATTTTGCTTCTTATCCTAGCGCGCCTGAAATTCGCTTCCACTCGCCGCTCCTCGTCCTCGGTCGGTTCCGCGCTGGAAGCTGTATTTCTACAGCGTAACTCTCGCTCGGATGCAATTGTGCATGGGTTTTGCATATAATTGAGCGTGTTGTGGGTGGTTTACCGAGAATTTAAATTTAGTTGTTTTAAAGTATTGTAGCAGTGATTTAGTATAGTTGATGTATATAAACATTGTTTAGAAAGTGTTATTAGTTAGGATTTATAAAATAGTGTCATTGTAACGAGTGGTACTTAAAAATAAAATTTTAAATTAGTGCGCCTGGAAGCTGTAGGCTGACAGATTACAAAGCAAAAGAACTATGGCAATGCCCGGTACGTCAACGTCTTCAAACAGTTTAGTAGTACTAGTATGTGACTGTACTGTGTGCAATTTAGTGGTAAAGGGATTTGCAACTTTTAATTTTGAAGAAAAAAAGCAAATCATTTTAAAAGGTAGGCCAACTCCATTATTAACAAAGTTAACTAAACAGACTAAATTGTATGTGAGACATTTCCAAACAGAAATTTATAAAAAATGCGAGTGGCTCACCGGTTGCGACACTAAGTCGCCTTTATATTGCTGGCCATGTCTTCTCTTCGCAAATGAAAAGAATTTGTGGAACAAAAGTGGGTTTTCGCATCTAAATAATCTACATAAGTTAATAAAGAGACATTCGTCTAGCAAGTTACATATTCAGTCAATTATTAAAGAAAAAACCTTCGGTAAAGCAAGAATGCTTTAGATGATCAGTTGAGAATAAGCAATGAACAACACAATCAGCAAGTACGCAAAAATCGTGAAATACTTCAAAGGCTTATAGATGTGGTACGTTACCTAGGTGAACATGAGCATGGTTTTAGGGGTCACAATGAGTCTGAAAATTCTTCAAATAAGGGAAATTATGTGGATTTAATTAATTTTCTGGCCAAATATGATGAACCATTGAAAATTCATTTTGAAAACTCTACAATATTTAAAGGTACTTTAAATCTCATACAGAATAATCTAGTTTCTTGTGTAGCAGAAGTTGCATTAAGAAAAATAAAGTGTGAAATAGAGGAAACTTCGTTTATCGCAATTATACTAGATGAAACTACTGATGTTGCAAATATTAGCCAGTTATCGAAAGTTGTTCGTTCTGTTACAAGGAAAGGTGAAATTAAAGAACGCTTTTTGGGATTTTTAAATGTTTCACTCAAAGAACAGCAATCGCTCTTTATAACATAGTGCAATCTATAATAGAGGAACTTAATTTTGGTTCAAAATTAGTGGCGCAAAGTTACGATGGAGCTGCAGTAATGGCAGGTGAATTAGGGGGACTACAGACTAAAGTAAGAGAGACTTACTCAAGCGCGCTTTTTGTACATTGCATGGCGCATCGTTTAAATTTGGTGTTACAACAGTCTGTAAGCAGTATAAAAGAATGTAAGGTGTTTTTTCAACTTTAAGTGGCATCGCTTCATTTTTTTTCAAAATCTTCAAAACGAACAACTGCCTTAGATTTGGAAGTTCATAAGAGAATGCCAAAGGTAGCACCCACTCGATGGAGTTACAATGGAAGATTGGTGCAAACTGTATTTGAATATCGTCAGCCACTTATTGATTTTTTTGAAAAAATAGTAGAACACCAGCAGGAATGGGATCACGAAACCATAGTTTGCTCTAGAAGATATTTAGACATGTTAAAACAGAAACTAATTTTAATCTTTTACTTCTTATTTTCTCTGAAATATTTCCGTTTTGCGACAACGTATTTGCTGTTCTGCAAAATAAATCAAGCGATATAAATTTTTGTATAAAAAAGATACGGGAATTTAAATCTGTTGTTTCATCTAAAAGAGAACAGTTTGATAGCCTATGGAATAAATTCGAGCGACTGGATATTAAAACCAAAGCAAAATCAAAAAAAAATTCGCACTGATATCGTAGGAGACGAAAAAGCCTGTTATCGGAGATTATTTTTAGAAATAATTGACAATATTACTACGCACATGGATGCCCCATTTCAAAATATGAATAGTTTAAAATTTATAGAGTTAATAAATTTTAATGATCATAATACAATTCCGGAAGGTGCATTTGAATCTTTGAAACAGAATTATTCACAATATTTTGATTTTCCTGCATTACGATCCGAACTTTCAGTGATATACAACACGTCGGAAGGTTTAAATAAAAGTAGTGTTACTGACTTATGGAAATCCATTAAGGAATGTGGACTAGATCAAGCTTGTCCCGAAATTATTAAACTATGTGAATTAACTCTCACTATTCCGGCCACAAGTGCATCCACAGAACGCAGTTTCTCAGCGTTAAAAAGGATTAAGAACTTCATTAGAAATTCTACCGGGCAAGAAAGACTTTCTAACCTGGCGCTGTTATCCATAGAAAAGGAATTAATTCAAGAAATGTCACTTGAACAAAGGTTTTATGATGACGTTATTGATGAATTTGCAAAACGACGTAGGCGAATCTCCCTCAATTTTAAAAGTAAGGTAGGTTTCATAATAAAATACAGAGTGAAATAGATTTGACCAAATACAAACTAGTTCTGACCATTTCGGTGCAACCGAAACTTAATTGAATATAATAAAAAATAAATTTTAATTTTTTTAAATCATTTTTTCCTTTGGGTGGAGGTGAAGGCACAATAAATAAATTAGAAAGATAGACGATTTGGTGGGTCAAATTGAGTATATTGCCTAAAAATTTCAAAATTTTCCGGGGGAGAACCCCCGGACCCCCTACACCCCCCAGTATGTGGATACAGGTTGCCCTCTTATAAAAGTCGCGACACGCCACTGCTTCCGCAGCAATTAATTAAGTTTAATACATCAGGCAAATTCAAACGCGAAATTAAAAAAAGGTTAATCAGACAAAACAGAGAATTTATACACTCCATCACCTGCACATAAATCAGCAGATTACATCTCTTACCAATACTAACTATAATAATAATTATTAAATTAATTTTAAGTTTATTTTTTTAGTGCAATAAGTAAGTATATTTAGCTAAGAATATTAGGTGTTTGTTTTAAAAGTTTAGTAGTTAGATTTACGCAATAATAATGGTTTGTCACAAGTCAGAATGCAAAGTAAGAAACAAATTCATATTTGAAAATATTATTCAAAACATTTCTAAGTTTTAACAAACGTTACATAAATAAACACAAGCTTACAATTCTTATCACAAGAAGTTGAATATTAAATCGATCATAAAAAGTTAATAGGTTTTGCTATATAAAGCTAAGGTTTTTTTTTAAAAGAATCATGAGGCCGTGCGTGAGCACGACTCCATGATTCCTATTCCACCCCCTTAGCAGGGCTCAGCAAACTTAGCGCTATTCACCGGTCTAACATGCCCCACCCCGAAAAGACATGCAACCCAACATACACACCACACACACCGTCCATGGACACGCCGGGTTTAACTTATTCAGAAAAATTTCCGACGGGCAGAGGATTCGAACCTACTGCTGTTGGGAGTCTAGTTCTAGAGGTTAGGACCCTAACCAAATTCATTTTTTTATGAAAACATGTTTTCTGTGCCCTAATTTGTACGTGCTACGCTAATGGTGATTGCTACAACTGCCAGATTTAGTTTCCTGAAACAGGGTAGCCACTTCTGTACAACAGGTTGCCTATGTCAGGTGGTCACGTGGTGCTTGACCTTTTACGCTCACTCTGTAGAACACATAAGATAGTATATTAAGTTTTTCTTTGGCCAACAATGTGTAATGTAGATGTAGCAGACAAACATGTAAACATATACCTACACTTATTGTAGCAATCACTAATATTATTGTATATCTACACAGACAGCTCGTGCATAAGCTTACGCTTTCAATGACTTTTCAAATGTTTATAACACAGTACTGAATTAAAAAAGACTGATTAATAGATTTTGAGGGTATTTTACTAATTAGAGATGTAGCAATTATGTTTGAATAAACGATATTATTATTATTATATTTAATTGCTCAGCTGTACAGTGTTTGTTTTAGAGTGTAAAACCTTATATACCCATCATATTGCTTCTTAACTTGTTTTGTAGTTATTTCCCTCTTTGGTTGTTTCATAAAATAAGAACACCAAGTAAGGAGCTATTCCGAATTGTAGTAAATATTTGCATTTGGTTCCAGACATTCTGTACGATGCAGCAATAGATGAATCTCCAAACATGGTAAAAAACAGCTCATTATTAGCAAATGCAAAATTAGATTTGACACATTTTAAAGCCCAGAGTGTTTCTGCTTTTAAGACTTGGTCTTCAGCATTGAGAGCAAAAGTTCCCTTTTTCAAATGGAGTGATGATGCACCACCGGCAGTCACACACAATTGAAATTTTGTTTGGCTTATTTGCCCTTCACTAATATTTGCAAGCTTTTCACGTTTCTTTGATGTAATATGGCCTTTTATTTGAACTAATCCTGCAGAATCAATTTTAAAATTAGAAGCGCATATTGTGCATTTAGCAGAATAGATATCTTTCTCATTTAAATTCAACCATGGCTACACGCTTCCCAACTACTACAGTACCTTGTTTGTCGTCAAGCCATCTGCATAATAGTAACAATAATAATTTCAATCCATAAATAATAGCTATTTATGCACCAAGTGCGTTACTACGATGATTACGCCCGGAGAACGATGGATATCGTTCGATGGGCGTTATCATTCGGTGACGCCGTGGTGCATACAAGATTTTATTGTTCACTTTGTTCTTTAAAGAAAAACAAAGAATTGACATCTTTGTGTACGTTTTACCTACATAAAAACAATATCTGGTATCCTATGAAACAAAAACAGATTGTTTACTTATAATTGTCAAATTTGTTTTTGAATTGCAATTATGAATACGCTACCAAAATGTGTACAAGAAAATGCTCAAAAAGCAACGGAAAGTTTGCTACCGTTTAAATCAAAAGCAATATGAAAAAGAGTACGAAACCTTTAGGATATGGCAAATAAAACATGAAATAGCGACCGAAAATAAGACTGTACTATTGGCGTACTTTCAATAATTGGTAAGTTTCACATATATTCATATGTAAAATTATTGTCTAATTTTGTTTTTATTCTGGAAAATACACTCCCACTTAATTCTCTGTATTACAAGTTGAACTAGTTGTTCTTAAAAAAATTAATTTTTTGAGGGCGTAATGAATTCATTACGCCCCGGTTGTTATGGACATGTTTACATATCTCGTATCCTAGGAGTTATCATTCAATTACAGTAAAGTGAACAATAAATATGTTTAAACATGTCTTTCGCTACATGTAGTGGGACAGTACATTCCGCGGAAAACCTTTATCCAAATTCTTTATTCTAACCCATCCTTTCTCGGCTGAAGCGGAGCTTAGGATTCCAGTATGGGGTCTGAAAGACCCCTATAGCGACCCGCCGTTTCACGGAAAATGAACCAACACCGATTTTCCATTTTTGTGTACCTACTTGTATGATTTACAAATTTATTATGAAAACCAAACAAATTTTTAGTAAAATAACTACTAATAAAAGCAAGGGCCAACAGATTAGGTGAACTTTACAGTTCGATTAGGTGAAAGAAAATAATGGGGGGAAACCCCATATTTAGACTTGCTATCTAGAGGAAACAGTAAAAGTAACGAAACATTTTTGCTTAAAAAATCTGCTGCTCGTTATAAGCTACACTACAGATGGCGCAAAGGTTCCCTTTACAAAATTTTGGGTTGCCAAGTTGTTTACTTGAATTTGACCAACATTTTACTTAATCTTGTTAAAAGCTAGAAATTAATGAACCACAAAAAAACGCATTCAACAGCAGCAGGCAAAAATTTAGAATATTTAGGACTTGAAAATAAATTTAAGGACAAATTTAGGAGGAAAAGTGGGATCTAAATAATACTTTTACCATTTTGTAAACCGGTCATTATTATGCAATTAACTGAAGACCGGTTTCTTTTGCCAGCGCTAGTTACTATTTATACTATACTAGGAAATAAAAACAACACAGATTTTAATTAACCTTTTTTTAACTTCATATTTTAAAATCAATAAAAAGCAGAATATATCTAATAACGCCATTTTAATATTACTATACTTGGCTATTTCTTAACTTATCAATTATAATTCTGTATAACTATTGGAGAGTTTCAATTAACTTGTAACAAAAAATATTAAAAATAAACGATTTCATATAAGTTCAAAAGCAATAGTGGGTCAAATAATGTCCTTCCATAATAGAAAATTATATTATACCATATTTTTATAAATCGCAAACTTTAGACTTTTTCTTCATACAAACTACCCCCATTTTTATCTTAATAACTAATTTTTCTTTGGAGGAGGTCTATAAACTCCCACCACAACTGCATGATCTCTTTCATACGGTTCCAAAGTGATTTGCTCTTGCGGTTTGAGCTTGTCACCCTGGAGCTTCTTAACTTCAGCAGCAAAAACTGCCTCGGGCTGTGCTGTAGAATCAATACAAGATGCCTTAATGCTAATAACAAAATGTCCACCATTTTTCAGAAAATGCTGCGCATTTATTGCAACTATTCTAGCTTGATCGGGTTGTGCCACATCTGCAAATATTGTGTCAACCATACCCACTAACATTCTATATTTATGCGGATGTCTAGCATCTTCTATTATAGGAATTATATTTGTACGTTTCTTAGCTACATTGATCAAGTCTCGCCCTGATCGGTGAGAAAATTCAACTGCATAGACCAAACCCTCTGGTCCTACCACATCCGATACATGTGATACTGTGGTCCCAGATGCCGCCCCTAAATAAAGTACTTTGCTTCCAGGTGGCATGTAAATTTGGTCAATACCTCCCAAAATTGCTGCAGCTAATTTACTACGAAATGGATTCCACACTCTGTATTCTGTTTTGTTGCCGTCATTCTATAAGACAAAATTAAAAAATTATTTTTTATGAATTTAAACTGTTACAATTATTGCTGACCTCTACGGATATTCTTTTTTCTCCATACACTTCAGAACCAGGAACGAGATTAAGGGTAACCAAAGCATCCTCCTTTCCTCTTGCTATAAATACGCCTTCATGTCTATGTGGTTCTATTACAACAGTCTTTCCCCCTTGGAAGCCACCAGGTCTGCCACCTCTACCTCCACCTCCTCTTCCACCGCGCCCTCCACCACCACGACCAAATCCTCCTCGACCTCCACCACCTCCACGGCCAAAGCCTCCCCGTCCTCCACCACCACCTCTACCACCTCCTCCACTAAAACGACCGCCACCGCCTCCTCCCCCTCCTCGACCGCGAAAACCACCACCTCCGCCACCGCGAAAACCACCACCTCCTCCTCCTCCCCCTCTAGTAAACTCTGTAAAATAAAATTATAATATTAATTTTAACTTATGCGAAACAAATACAGGAAAATAATAATAAAAAAAGGCTACTATTTTTTGTCTTTTTATGCTAAAATTAAAACTATTGGTAATAGGTATGACAAAAAAACTTAGGTTATATACTTTCAGTAGGCATTGTTTATAAATAATTATTTTTAACTTGTACTGTGAAAACGGTACAATTATGGATCTATTTGGCTTAGAAAATTTAAAATAATTTAATACAATGCTTTAAGGAGTATAAATATAAAAAGTGGGGTTATGCACAACACGCGCTTTTACAAAATAAGAATAACAATTTGATTAAAAGATCAATTAATTGTTTGAAAAACTAACCTGGTTTGCCCATTAATAACTTTTTAATTATACAAGTTTCGTAGCAATATCACAATATTTAAAAATATTAAATTTCAAACAAACAACACGTGCGATACAGTTTGCGTGGATTTTTTAGTGATTTTCTTTTGGTGATGTTAGATATCACCAAATGCAACAGTGCTACCAGGATATGTTAGTTACCTTGACTGCGTTCACTTTTCAACTAGTAAGTTGTACTGGTGGGGTTTCATACACCCCATTAGATTATTGTAACTAGTTTCTGAGAAGACGTAAGTTAACACCACAAACCATTGTTAACACCGAACACGGTAACAAAGAAATTTATAACGATAAGTTATCACGCTAAGTTACCGATTATTTCACTGATGGTTATTAAATGTTAACAAATACGTATAAGTGTGTTCAATGGTTTTAAATTTATTATTATGTATTATGCTATTCTTTGTTCAACAATTCCATGCACTGATTAAAATATCACACATATTGATACTAGTAGCTTATACCAATAAGTTCGGTTCAGTTTATTTCTAGAGAAAAGCGAAGTGAAGCTGCAAAATGCCAAAATATTTATACGTAACATCATTCTAAATGTTTGCAATTTAACAATATATATGCATTACCTTTTGATATCGTTTTTTAAATAGTCTGATTTGAAGGTTGTAAAGAAATTCAAAAGTTACGGTACGTTTCCGTAATCATTTACTACTAACCATAATTGAATAGAATCCTATATCCCACTTTCTGGGTACTTTCAAACCAAAAGTATTAGATAAATACATATACAGCGTAATAGTACGTCAAAACCATGTCTTGTTCAAGTTAAACGTGTCCAACGCACTTTGAGATTTACATCTCACCATACTAGTCGCGTGATTAAAAGGTAGTTAAATAGGTACCTAGGTAGAGATATAGAGATACATTGTTATTTTGTTTTGTTTACTTTTTTTGCATGGGTTCGAACCCACTGGATTTTTCACTTTTGTTCAAGGTTCAAACGGTTATTTGGCATTTTGAAATTTCTATTATACGGTTAGGATTACTGCCAATGTTAACAATGCTCGAATAATTTTCCTCCACTTTCGATACATCTTAGAATTGTTAATCCATAACCTACTTATTAGTACAACATAAAAATTAAGAGAAGTTGCTGTAAATCGATCGATAAGTATTGGAAATAAGTACAAAAACAAATGAATGATTTTAACATCTGTTTAGATATTTATATTTTTTATAAAATTATCTGTAAATAGTGTCTCTATACTTTCCTTCTATTTTTTGAAATAACTTAAATATAAGACCCTCACATATTTTGAAAAAAATCAATTTTGCGCATAACTTAAACATAAAAGAAGATAGCTAAAGTCCGTTTTCGGTATTGAAACATACTCAAAAAATTAGTCCATAACATGTCTATCGGTCTTTTTCTAACTACAATAATAACCGAGATAACCTGCACAACCAACGAATTCAGGCCACCCTGTACTGCAAAAAATATTAAATTTTTGATTAAAAAACAAAATTTATGAGATGTGGGGTGTGAAACACCCCACCAAATCACTCACGTTATTAGTGAGTTGCTGAACACTGCAATTGTAATAATATAACCCAAAAATGGTGATTCATATACAGAGCGGGAAAAATAACTTACATTCTTCTTCGGAAGAAAATGAAGCAGAAAAGCATGTACAATACATGCCATTTAAAATTTCAGCAGATTCGGACGCAAATGTTTCGTCATTTTTCACACCCTATGTGAAAGTTAAGGAAAATTCCAGTAAGTTTTTACTAACCTATACCTACTTATTTGAGGTCTTATTTTCTTTCTGCAACAGATTACTCCGCCTCGTTTCGAGGCTATCCCTTAGTGGGACAGAAAATAAACATCCCAGATGGCTACACTGGCGTAGTTTTGCAAGAGCGTATTAAACCCGACACTGATAAAGATGATCGTAAATTTTTCATTATCAAAGATTTTGATTCTTTCATGTATTGGAATTGGGATAAGGTGCCCAGCAAAAACGACTCGCTTTTTAAAACGGTGAATGATTGGATTGATATAGCAGAAGCTGTAAGTTGTAGTTTATAATTTATTAGAGAGGATTAGGTACAATTATTGTTTTCCAGTTGCATTCACCCATAACTGAAGTATAGCACCAAAGAACTTTTACAGAAGTGCCTTCATTATAGATTGTTACCATTTATCATAAAAGAAAATAAACATGTTGCTTTTAAGTGTGTATTTTCACCTTCAACTTAAAACTTGTATACAGATAATTGATAATCACAATTAATATAATAAATGATCAATAAAATACAATACTGAATGTTACAATAGTTTTATAACAATGACTTAGAATTAATCACATTAAAAAGTAATTAAACAAGTTTCAATGGAGATCAAACTCTTTAACTTTGGCAGGCGTATGTTTTGGCTTACAAAATCTTTACCTACATGAAACCACATGTGCATATGAAGGTAGCGCTCGTTTTGAAACTAAATCCCAGCAATTCTAATTTCGTATGCACATACAGCGTATCGTAATAATTTATAAATATGTTTATATATCAGTCTGTTAACATTTATTTCAACTACATTTGCTACAAAAAAAATTGGACATAAATAGACCTTGAATGGAATACGAACTTAATAGTAAATTGGTCAAACTCTAAGATGCTGGCACCGTAAAATCTCGTTCTACGCTACTTCCAGACAAACGGTTTCCTTTTAATATTTCAGATAAACAAGACAGGTGGTGAGACTATTACAAAAAAGGATAGCTGTATTAAACTTTACTGTTTCTCAGGTTTGGCGAGTAACCTGCCCTACAAACTTATATCTACGATAATAAATAGTGTGCTTAATTATCTATATTTACAAACGAATATATGTGTGTACAAAAGGGGAAAGTGTAATTTTAATACCAAAGGGTAATAAAGAAAAAAAAATTATAATGGAAGATCATTTTGTAAGGAATAATAAATAATTGTAATGATTATACAATAAAGTTTTGTAATTTATTTAACGGTATAAATATTCTAGACGTTTTGTTTTTTCAATTTAGTGCGTTTTTAAAATAAGAAGGGATTTCTAGAAAAACAGTATCAGGCAACATAACTTAACAAATAAGATAAAAATCTCATTTCTGAACACGGAAGTTCACTTTAATTTTGCTCTTCACTGGTATTTCGGAAAGTATAACAGATAAGTGGTCTCGAGAAAAAGTTTCGTACTTTCAGTGCTATTAAGAATATTTGAACAAATTTGTTATATACCAACCTGTCCCTGAAATATTCTGAAAATATAAAAATTCATTATTTTTGTGTAAAACCATCAGCAGAATGCAATAATAGCATACTTAGTTGCCAAATCTTTGTTGAATTTTGAGATGCAATAGCCAACTCTTTTATTTCTTATGGACGCCAAATAAATGGATCAGTGCCTTTAAACACTGTTTTGCATATGCAAACGTGAGTCTTAACCGCTCCAAGTGATTCTTAGCTACGAAACAATCAGCCACTGTTATTCTTAATATATTTGTATGTACAATGGGTAAAGGAATACAATGGTCAGGTGCAAAGAAATAGTAAGGCACAGTCACTACAGTATAGACGTGCCCGTGCCCGTAGTTTTTTATTTGGATTAGCAAATCAAATAGATCATGTCATTATTGAAGAAATACATACAGCTTGTGTAAATAATGTAAAAAATTGTAGAGGTGCAGACATAGATTCAGACCACTTCATGGTCCGCATAAATCTGAACAGCAGTTGCCAGCGCAAAATCCACTAGGGAAAGTGGGTGGAAGAAGATGGGACTGGGAAGCACTAAAAAATGAAGACTCGCGAAAAATTTAACTATTATATTTAAGAAATGGGAAAAGAAATAGAGAAAACAAATAAAGTAGAAGAAGAGTGGCAAGTAATAAAAGAAGCGGTAATGCAGGTAGCTCAGAAGAAATTAACACTAAAGAAAAATGAAAAATAAAATCTTGGTTTGATAAAGAGTGCGAAGAAATTGTAGAGACAAGGAGAACTGTCAAACTAAGGATGTTAGTAGGAGAAACTCCCGAAAACCAAGAAAGATTTAAAGAAATAAGAACAAAACAAATTTGTAGAGCTAAAAAGCGAGCGGTGTATACCCTACTTCAGACAACTCCCACCTATGCTTGGTGGTAAAATCAGACAACTCCTGGAGTTACCTGATTACTACACCAAACTGCTAACTTGAGCAACTCCTTGCCTCTAGTAACTTGCTTTAACATTACCAGAGTTATCTGAATCCCATGCCGAAAGATGGGCTATGTGCTTGTTAGTATTATTAGTAGCTTATTATATTCCATTTGAAAACTGAATTTACCTAAAAACAAAAAACGGAGTTACCTGGTTCTTGGCACCAAGGTCTTCAAATGAAGGTTTAGCAAATCTAATTTGATCATTGCATTTTGTTCATGGTTTTACATAAAATACTAATTTTCATTTAAAAATCTTAAACAATTTGACCATAATAATATATTAATTAAAACTCGAATCTGCAATTTTTTAAGGATATAGTTGATTTAGGGTGAACCTGTTTAGATATTCATATTGACCATGAAAACACGATATTTCATATCTCTCACGATTTTCGAGATTCTAATAGCGAACATACTCGAACAGTAACGTGTTAAATTAATACAAATCTGTTTAGGTATTGTTTATAAGAAACCTTTTTGTAATTTTATCGACTTTATATCAATTACAGTTTTCAAGATTTCAACGATAAGCAAATTTAAAGTGAACACCTAATACAGGGTGATTCAAGTAAGATTATATCTTTTGGTTTACTCTGAAAATAAATACAAAACAAAATGGGCGAAATATGTTGCTGGCTTTCCCATAGTTTTTACGATTCAAATGTTATCGCGCCGGTAAATGACAACAACATTGTTTTAAAGAAAGAAAAAAAACTTTAAAAAAGGGAAGGCCTCAGCGGTAGCCTTACAATAAATGCTCTACCCAGACTATCACTGCTGACAACAAAAGCTAAGATATGGACCGTAAATATACTGAGCAGCAACAACCACGCAGAGGCAAGTTATAATTAGAATTTGGGGTTGGATTTTGGAGCAAAAATCTCTATAAATCCTTTATTTGAAGAGATCAAAAATAAGAAAAAGAATGAAAAATATATTTTTTAACTAGAGTTGATTGATAGGCATAGTTAACCCTTTGACTGCTACGTTCTTAAACGTCATGTTGTTACACACTCTTACATATTATTAATTATTTTGGCTTCATCCTTTTGGTAAACATTTTTATTGTTTTTTTTTGAATTGATAGTACATCGCCACTGGTTAGAATCACATTCAATTCAAACTCTGAAAGACCTTTATGAGCGATTTTACTAAACTAAACAACACTGAAAATAGAGTGCATTTATTTATCAAAATGCAGTATTGGCTGCCCCCTCCAATGCAAAACCACCTGCAAAATTCCAATGATACGCTTCCTGCAACCAACAGTGCACATTTATAACAATTGGCGTTTGCGTTTTTGTATAAATAATCAATTTCAAATTTTAAAAAAATTCCTGGAAGGCATCAGAGTTTAATTTGAGAGATACGTAAAAAAATAAATTTGTAGTTCAGTGCAAGCTCTATTGGTTGACAAAGTTTTACTAAAATGGCGTGGGTAGTTTTTGAGGAATAATTATTTGAAAATTTTCATAATTTTGAAAAGCTACCATTTTTGTATCGATTGGCCGTTTTTCTTGAACAATCGGGCATAAAAGCGAAAATTTTCAAAAATTCGTAGCAGCCTTCCTTTTAAGGTTCAGCAATCGGGGAAAACATTTGATTTGCCTTTAGATTCACTACAACACTATGGTTTTGAAATTTCGAAAAAGGGTTCATGAAAAAAATTTATGCCAAAATAACGTCTAATTTCCATTTCTGGTTTTTGTTAAAGACCTTACAAAGAATTACCTGCAACTAAAACACTGCCACATAACAAATATGATAAAAATCGGTCAAGGGGTTCCGGAGATATTGGGAAAAGAACGAATTTTTGTGCACTTATTCATTAGAAATTTTTTTTCTTTTTATTGGTATAAAACTTTCATCTTCATTTAATACGTAGTGTACATAGTTTCTCATTTATGGCGGTGAAACCTATAACTTTTTCTTTAAGTTTGCCCGTTACCACAAAACATGTGCTAAGTACATGCCGTTCGGTGTTTGTTCCACTATAGTATACCCTCATCCCATCGTAATCCATGACTTCTTTTCGTGGCCATATCATCTCTTGCAGTCCGGTTACATCTATCTTGTATTTTTTTAGTTCTTTTACCAGTTTCCTTACAGCTCCGACTGTAAAGTGTTCTCACATTCCAAGTTCTAAAATACATGTCCTTTTCTTTTGCTATATTGTCGTTCTGAGTTCGGTCTGGGCTTTTTGCTTTCGGTTTTCATAACAATGTTTTTTTTTACAGGGTAGGGTAGTCCTATGCCCAACCCTCCTTTATCCAGGGTTGGGACCGGCAGTGGTACTTACTGGGCTACTCAATCCACTCAGCAGTTACCACAGGGGAAGTATTTGTACGACATTATTATTTATTATAAATTTATAACTACGTATTATAATAAAAGTATAAAAAGTATAAAATCAACATTATTTTGTAAGTATTTTAAAAAATTACAACGTTCATACAAAACTGACCTTGAATAATTACAAATAATCATGTTACAATGTAACATCCAAGTAGATATCTATTTTTGAAATTTGTAAATTGAAAAATCGACGCAAAATTAGCAAACAAGTCAACGAGACTATAATCCGCACTGAACAATACAATGCTAGGACACAAGGAAATAGAAATAGAAGTTAAACTAAAAATCCACAATACAATAACTTTACCGATAATTACATACTGTGCAGAGAACTGGACCTGGCAGAAAAAACACCAAAGTAAAATAAATGCGATGGAAATGAAACACCTGAGGAAGTAGGAGTACATTAGGGAAGCATTACAACAACCACCAATACTAGAAAAAATAAAAGAAAAACAGTTGAACTGGTATGGGCATGTCGCAAGAATGAACAGAGAGGGACTAACAAATAGGCTAATGGAAGATGGATGGATCACATAGAGGACATAGGAAGAACAAAGAGGAAAACAAAAGCAGCGATGAAAATCTTAGCAAGAGATAGGAAAGCATGGAAGAAATGCGTAACAGAGGACCGGGACTACCAATCCGACGCCTGAAAGGGCAAAAGGAACCGTGAAAGAAGAAGAAATTTGTAAATTCTTTTTGCAACAATATCGTCAATCTTCTAACCATGTTTATTTCTTTATTGGAAAAGATTCTGTCAATGATCACTTCTTTGCCATTGCTCATTTCCATAAATCATTATGATGTACCAATACTTGTCATAATAAAACTCTACCCCATGCTCGAATCTGACAATAACTTCTCTGAATGGTGAAATATTGTGTAAAATATATACATTCTCAGATTTCATCAAAATGACGTAAAGTGGCAATGCAGGAGACACTTTGCGGAATAACAGACCGATGCCTGTTGCTTGCAAAAAGTTGCCGAAATTTTCGCTTGTTGTAAGTTTGTACTTTTTTCCCAAAAAGTTATCGATCATGTTGATGTGAACTTTTGATATGGTGTGATGTGTTAGTAAACCGAAGGCTGACTACAGAGTGAGTACCAAGAATGGTATGCGTCGTGGAAACTTCTATTTCTAGTGTTTATTTTCACTGATACAGGCTTTGATTATAGTTTGATGTAGTTATAGGGATTTAATTACTCTATTGTGCGAGTGGTACCACTACATTTTCTTGGCAACTGTTTGTTTATAAAACAAATTGATAAACCCACCCTTCAGTTATTATAATAGTGCAATAATAGTTCTATTGTTACTTCTTGGAAAAATAAATTTCTAAACTGGTACTTTGCGTAGGGTGCTAACTGAAATATTTTTATCTCCTTATTTGGCAAAAAAAACCTGAAAAGCGAATTAATAAAAAGCTGAAGTGTTAACTTGGAGTGGACTTTCCCATACTAGATATTAATATTTGCCATATTTGTGAAAGTGAAATTTTTACTTTCCCATACCTTCGGTATATTCTCCCATCTTCTCTAGTATCTGTCTCGCCGTGAATATTTGGTCTGTGGTTGACCTGCCTGGGCGGAATCCACTCTGGTGTTCTCCTATGTTTTCCTCCGCGTATGGTAATAGTCTATTGTATAGTATTTTTCCTAATATTTTATAGGTTACGTTCAGGAGTGTGATCGGCCTATAGCAGGCCTTGAATTCATACAATAGCCGAGCACAGTTGCATTTTGTTCTTTCAATTGTTTTCATTGCTAAAAGATAATAAATGAATTTCAAAGCACAAGTTTTATACCATTTAAAGAGACGAAAATTCTCCATCAAATAAGTGCAAACAATTACTAGGTTGCCATTAAAAAAAAAGATTGCGTTGCAGCGCGCCTACAACATTGGATAAATTTTTTTTCAAGTATACTAATAGATAGGCCAAATGTTACCAAAAAACTTGTATTAACATTAATTTTCTCTATCTTGATCCGTTTCAAAATTAAATGGGCGAGTAATGAGGCGTGGACCACCCTGTATACAGGGTGTATGTTTCACGATGCACACCACACAAATTTGGTTAAATGGGACAAGAAATTAACTTTACATGCCGATTAAGATGATATATACAAAATAACAATTAAAATTCGGCTTTTCAGTTATTGCATAAAACAAGGTTTTTTAACGGAATACATGTATATTCGTTCCTATGCAGTAGTAACCTAAAGTGATAATGAAAAGGTTAGTTACTATTTGCAAAAGATTTTTTTATTCTGAACTAAATTTCCATCAGAATATGCAAAATTATATAGGGTGTTCCACATTAAGCAAAACTATTTTATTGAATAGCTCAGAAGAAAAAGGAAACATTTAATTGTTTTTTTGTAAACATCATTTTAACCAGCATAAAAATTAAAGTTTTTTCCCCATTTAACTAAATTTGTAGCTCCTATGGTTTCAAAGTTACCAACGGTTTAAATCATGAAGACTACACCCTGTATACAAGTGAGCTCTTTTTACTCCTAATAACACCAAAATAACACTAATAATCATACATATAGGCAATGTAACAATAGAAGTTAGAAAGTAGATACAAATATATCAATGCCCGATACCGGGTGACAACGGAACCATGTCCATCCCCAATTTTTACTATACTATTCGAAGATGCACATGTAATGACATATTATTTACCATTCAGCCACTTCTGGATACACCATCTTGTTTTTCTTAAATAGCACCCTGCATTTTTTATGATATATTCTCATGGAGCATTAAATTCTTTATTCAGCCATATGCAAAAGTTACCCTTCAAGTTAAAACGGTTAGCTGTTGTAAAGGCGTTGAAGAAAAATTCAAATTCCCCATGAATTTCATGTTTAAGTCTGCTAAAACGTTTTTTAAACAGTTAGTATCACTACAAAATAGAATATTTAATGGATAATTGTCTTTACTTAAACTATTCAGACTGCCTGCCGTAGCCAACTTTTGAAAAAACAATTTTAAGCAATTTGAAGAGATGGATGACATCGGAAATGAATGTCTAAAATACGGGGGAGAAAACCTGATCCGAGAACTAGAAAAATTATTCAATCTTATATTAAAATCTGGGAACATACCGCAAGAATGGAAAGTCAGCGTAACCATACCAATCTTTAAGAAAGGAGAGAAAACCAACCCTGATAACTACCATGGTATCACTTTGTTAAACTCGACCCATAAGCTACTATCCAAAATCATGCTGGAGAAATTGCAACAACATATATACATAAATAAAGAGCAACAGGGATTCAGACCAAACCGGTCAACTACTGACGCAATATTTATAGTACGTCAGATAGTCGAAAAGGCAATTGAATTTAACGCTCCAGCCTTCCTATGTTTCGTTGACCTCACGAAGGCATTTGATCGCGTAAGGCTATGTGATGTAATATTAATTTTAAGAGAACTTGAAGTACCTTACAGAATTATTAAGATTATTCACGATATGAATTATGAAACTAGCACAAAGATTAAAGTAGGTAGTGAATATACACAAGAGATAAACTGCAACTCCGGCATACGACAAGGGGACTCCCTGAGCCCTGCACTTTTTAGTTTAGTAATGGACAAATTAATAGATCGCGTTAAAGATCTACCTGGATACCGAATGGACCACAAGAATATAAATATGGTGTGTGACGTGGATGATGCAATAGGTACTCATGGCAAATACAGACGACGATCTACAGAGGCTCTTACATAGAATGGTTACGACATCCAAAAGTTATAATATGATTGTATCAAACACAAAAACAAAGTCTATGACAATCGCTAAAGATCCCATACGCTGCAAACTAGAGATAGAGGGGTATATGATAGAGCAGGTCATGAAGTTTCAATATCTAGGGGTAGACATTACAAGTGATAGAAACAACCACGAAGAAGTAAAACGACAAACTTGGAATGGGGCCAGAATATCAGGCTTACTTAGAGACATAACATGGCATAACAAATACCTATCCGTTGACAGCAAAGTGAAAATATATAAGACTATAGTCAGGCCAACACTAATCTATGGATCCGAAACTAGAGCAGATACAAAAAGAACAAAACAACTCCTGCGGATTGCAGAGATGAACACACTTAGGACCATTGTAGGAAAGTCTAGAATGGACAGAATAAGGAACCAACAGATTAGGGAACAATGTAATGTTGCCGATATAGGAAAATTCGTGAAGAGAAGGCGTACAGAATGGAATGATCATGTAGAAAGAGGTGACGACAACAGATTAATAAGCATAGCAAAGAACTCGAAACCTCTAGGAAAGAGATTACCAGGAAGACCACCAAAAAGATGGGCTGAAAGTTGGCTAACGTCTTCAGCACACTCGCCATAAAATTTTTTTAGAAGGGTGGAGAAAAACAGGTTGTAAACCTATAATGAAAGAAGAAGAAGAAGAAGAGGTTTACTTAGGTCTCTTTTTCAGTATCACTTTATAGCCAACGCAAAGTTGTTTTTTTTTGCATTAAGGGAAAGAGATAGAAATAAATATTTATTCTAAATCATAATAAAGTATTACGCTATTAGAAAATGTCCTGAAATATTAACTTGAAAATTGGCTATTTGTGCATCAAACTTACAGCGAGAAAAAACAGTTTAATTTTTTGAGAAACTTCTATTGACCGAATAGAGAATTTAATGCTGTATTAAAATTTGTCAGAAAAATAATGAGCTGATATTTAAGAAGTTGATGTCACTTCCAATGTAACCGGAAAATAACGTAAAGCGCATCTTCATATAGTTAAATAGCCCTGAGTTTAAACTGATAAATTTTCTCATATAATGTTATTTATTTGTTATCATTTCAGAGCTAACAAAAGAATAGTTTTAGATGAATCACCCTGCACAGATATTCGGTTTTTTTGCGCCGTCTCGTAAAAAAGGTGCTTTCTGAAAAGCAATGTAACAGTCATTAACTTTAGAAATGTATAACCCACTTAAGGGGTTCTCTAAAAAAAAAAAACAAATAAACAAACCCTAAATTTTTTAAAACAGGTCCTTATAACTAAAACAAAAAATTTCAATTACTAGATATATTCCTCTCTCCATCTCGCATCATTTCAGCATGTCTAAGCCGTTTCTGTGACTCCTGTTGTTGCTTAATAAACATGCTAAGACGGTCCAGCAGAAATTGCTTATCATGTCCCTCGAGCACTAGCTGGTTTTTCAAGACAACCACCATGTGTCGGTTGGCAGAATTTACAGCCCAATAATAATACAAAAGGAGGGTCAACACTATAAAAGCAGGTACCGCAAATCCAGCGGTGCTTATAAAGAACAAGATGCTTTGTAACCATCCAGGAGTTGAACTGAACACGGCCACTATGTACGACCAGACAGAGGGCAAACCCCTAAAGGGGCCGCACGATTTTGAAGGTAACAACTCGCCTATTGAAAATGCAATAGGGAGAATTGCAAAGATGTAGCTGAGCAGCAAAACGATCATGAACATGGAGTTGGAGCCAGAGGCCCGATAGATAGTTACACTGGGGGTGCTGTTGATGAGACAAGCGAACTTTTTAATATAAAACATTAAGAAGCAGATAACCGTTGCTATTGCTGGGAGAAGGGGAGCATAAAAGCAACCAAGCCAGCACAAAGTCTGGGAATAGATCACGTCGAGAACATGCTTAGGCAGCTCAAAATTTTGCAGTCCAATTAACTTGGCAAGTTTGTTGTTGAAATTTTTCGCAATAAGTGCTCGTGGGAGGTTAATAAAAAATGTTAAGAAAGTGTGAGTGGCAAAATCTGTAAGCACAAGTTTGTAAATTTGTTGGCCAACAAAAGTTTCCCAGCAAGAGCTGCAGTCGGCACTCAGACACAATTTCGGATTCTCTGATGAGCACGATACCTTCCCGTATAGTGATGCATACAAAACGAAAAGCGAGGACAGTCTGAGAAAAACTGTGCGAACCAAAGTGATTCGAATAACGTTAACAGGACTGTATTTTTCGGCACTGACCAGGAATGAAAAAATCATCGGAACTAAAATATTTAAAAAAACTATGCTGATTGATGGGAGGAATTCGTAAAGCAATTTTTCAACACCCGAATCCAGTAATGGTATATCCCCAGGTAAATCGCCTTCGAGTATTGTGGTGGAATAATCGAAGACAAAATAAATGGCAGCCGCAGATGCTCCAAGTACAAACAAAACAATCACGTTGACTATGAACCTGATTACGATAAGTTTAGTTCTTTCCTGTTGTGTTCGGTTTTGCCTCTCCTCTTCACGTCTTTCAACCTCCAGAAAACCCTTGATCTCATTATATATGGCCTTGTGTTTCATATTGGCCGTTTTCTCATTGTGGATGCAAAAATCCCATCCACCAAATATTAAATTACAATACTGATAAAATTGTCCTTCCCCTTCGACTAATCTTTCTTTAAAACCCTTTGCAGCTGACTTCACAATAGCAATAAGGGACAATACAAAGTACACCACAGTTACACTAATATAAGCTAGTGGTAGATCATAATACATTGTTGCACCGTTAATGTCATAGCTGAACGTGTCATTCGAGTACATACCGTAAAACAAAATCGTTCTTTCCATTTTACCCGTGCCTTGCACAAGATCCAATATAATGTTACTGTTGGAACTCTGATTAAAATACATGGAAGAGCAACATTCCTCGCACTCGGTATCCTCTTGTTTGTTAAAAATTATAGTCGGCAGTATCACAAATAAAAACACCAAAGCAAAAATGCCAAAGTTCAAAAATAACAGCCATTTTATGAAGAGGAAGTAGGCGACCACTCCTGTTCCACAATTACCTTCAATTTTCTTCAGGTCATTTTTCCACAACTCTAATTTTGCATATGACTCTTTAATTTGTGCGTCAAGCTTCTGCCAGATTTTTCGGCGCTTCCATTTGAGTTGCTCAAAGCCTTGAAGTCGCAAGTTTGGTTCGCTCTACAATAAATATACATTAATTTGTTTAAAATAAATAACAATAACAAGTGGTAAACTGCAGCGTAAAATTTGCACACCTTACTTCCCCATGGTAAGACCTTCCCTGCTTCCCCGGACATTCTTTCAACTTTCCCTATGTCCCCCAAAACATCCTTTAAATTTCTCCTAGTTCCCCCAGACTTTCCCAACTTACCTTGGACATCCTTTGACCTTTCCCTACTTCCTTACATTCTTTGGGGCGAGACGAAATTATTCTAAATATCCTTTTCCTTGAACTTCCATGAAACCTCCCTCAACATATGTACACCAAACATACCCTGCGATTTACCCCTCGGTTAATACTGACCTGTAACTTAGCCTTCATTTCCTTCTTTTGTGCCATAGACACAGGCAATGCTTTTATCTGCATGATTTCTTCCCAAGTTCTCTGTTCGTTGGACAAATTTTCAGATAAATCAGGCAACATCGAAACTTGCACGTCTGCAGCTGTTGAAGCTCTGCGAGTTGTAGATCCTCTTCGTGAGCGTGATGAAGTTTGTCGTCTGAATGTTTTCGTATCTGTTGTGGTACGTATCCGCTTTATGGTTGCTAGAAAATGAGGAAATTTAAATTAGGATAATAAATGATGGCTAATTACGTTACCAGCTCTGGTTTGTTTGCTTGGCAGAAGTGTGGCTAGATGCTTGGGATCTTTTTGTAACACATCAAAGTCGGTGTCGGTCGAGGGATAACTCTCTTGATAAAACTCTGCTCCTGCCTCTTCCCAGCCTTGAGCACGAGGAGCCTTTTTCCTATTACGATCTCCCCCCGACATTACGAACTTCCACTTAGGTTATGTCCCTGCATAATAATTAAAAATTAGTCTTTTTTATACAAAATGTAAGTAAAATCAACAAACTTGATTGCAATACCATTAAGTGAGCGTGTACGCCCCGTTAATCAACTTTGTCTTTGTGTTTAATCTACTACAAGTAGTTGTTAAGATTTTTGTACCTTTTGTCATGCTTTATCTCGCATATCGTCCAGATAATAACTTAAACAAGATTACTACATAATGACACAGTATACTACTGTTATAATGATAACGTTAATAACACAACAATAATTTACTGTTTGACAGATGTCACTTTGAAGCACTGTTGCCAGCACGCCGGGAAACGGTCGTATCGAAGACGCGAAAATACCGTATTTACAACCAAGTTACCGTACTAAATCTTACTTATGCTAGACTAATATAGTTATTTAAGTATCAAGGAATGTAAGGACGTAATAACATCCGAGGTAGGCGAATACGAGCTGAGGCGGAGCCGAAGCTTGTCGCCTGCCGAGGATGTTATTAGTCTATACATTCCGTGTTACTTATTAAATTTTTCACGCTACCGGCAATGTAAGTAGGCCTACAGGTAGAAATTTAATCATATTTTTAAAAGTTCGTTATGACAGCTGTCATCGGAATTATTTTTTAAAAGCCCCATTATTGGAACCATACTAATTTTGATTTTTTAAATTTTAAATAACAACAAATAAACATACTATACACGCTTATTGCAAACGGTTTATTTTCCTTCATAAAGTCAATCATTTTAAATTTAACAACGCCATCTATTACGGATGGCGATCGCGGATAAATAATAAGCCAATATTATGAAATTTTAATTTAAAAAAAATGTTCGAATTGATACATCTTGATTACATTTTAAAAAAATTCTAATTACCGTACATTTGCGTACAGTAATTGGGTTTGGAACGTATACCGTAACTTGGTGTTAATTACAGTTAAAGTACGGTAATTATCGCACATCTTGCAACACTGCCTTGAAGTTTGAACCGCGTTTAAGCTGCAAAATAATTATTGTGGGGTGATTTACACTAGAAAAAAACCTACAATTGCAGAAGTCGATGACCTCGAGACCCAAAATACAAAACTCCCATTGGAGAAAATCTCATACTGCCTAACTTGTTTTATTTATATTTTTTTTATAGAATATTCTAATCAATTATACAACACAATAAGTTAAAAATTTACATTAAATTGAAGAAGATCTCTTCTAGGACTTTCATTTTTACCAAGAATATTTTGATTAATTCCTTCGCTTATTAATTATATGTGAATCAAAATTACCTCAACTTACCTTTGCATGGTCGAAATACCGCGGCAATTTAATTCCTCATCGAGCAGATCAAACCTTAAATTATAATCAAAAAGACATGTTTTAGCTTAAATTTAACTTATACTGGGTGAGTCAATAGTGCGTTCTCCTTCGATATTGGGTGAACCGTTAGAGATACGATAATTTTTCAAATACAAAAGTTTTAGGGTGTCATAGTATCTATCATTCAAAATTATTTTCACTTCTATAGGGTGTTTCATTTTTGCGTCACAGATTATTGATCAATTTTTTTAAATGGGACACCGTATATTCAACTGCATATTCGAATGCATCATCAAAATTGCTACAAGACCATATTTTGTTTTTGGAATTTGGCTGCACGGTTGCCAAGATATTTAACTTTTCTTGAGATTTACTGATTTTGCAGAGTTCCCATCAAAAAATCATTGTGAGCTGCGGTTAGGAAATGGAGCAAAACAAATTCATGTGAGTAGTTGTGAAAGTATGCCCTACCTCTTGTTACAAAACTAGCTCAAAATATCCAATACGCTGTTTGTGACAGACGGGTGAACTTGATGAAAGTGGGGGCGTTAAAACTTGTGTTTTTCAAATAGAACACCCTGTATTTTTTTACATTATCAGTTGCAGATCTTAATTATCTTTCATTTTTGTAAAGTATGTCCTATACCTAAATGTTACCCTTTTCGATATAATTTGACTTTTTTCCAAATATTCATAAATTTGGCCAAAAATTAGGCATTTCTTCTTTCGGATTCATCAAAGTAGTATTCTTTGCAAAGAAAACAAAGCAATGAGCATTGACAATGTGTTACATGGTATTCAAGAGAGTGCTAGAAAGAAACTTATTGTGGTAAAAAGCATATTTTCACAAAAACACACAGTTTCGAATAAATCCCAAGAATGCCGAGACGAAACAAAAAAAAGTTTGACATACATATCAATAAGTCAGTTCATCCATTATTAGTTTCGAAGTGTATTATAATGAATTTTTCTCAAGAGGAGTGTGTTGATATGGTGTTCGTTCTTGGAGAAGCCGAAAGGAATTCCCTTCTGGCTTCTCGCATTTATGCACAGCGTTATCCTGAAAGAAGACATCCGCATCATACTGCCTTTGAAAGACTGAAAGAGAGATTTGAGAGAACAGGTAATGTGGCATACAACAAAGAAGAAAGGCTCAAGATTGCCACAAATGAAGAGTCTCAAATGGAGGTGGTTTTGAGTGTTACCGAGGACCCCCATGGAAGTACTAGAGAAATCAGTAGAGAACTTAAGATAAGCCAGACATCAGTGTCGAGACTACTCAGAAAACATAAGTTCCACCCGTATCACATTCAGTTGGTACAAGAGCTACTCCCAACTGATTTCGAGAAGAGATCTAATTTCTGTTCCTGGGTAATCAACAAGACGCGACAGCAGTTTAATTTTTTTGATTTCGTTTTGTTTAGTGATGAATCAACTTTCCATAGAAATGGGTTTGTTAATAAACATAATTGTCACTATTACGACACTCAAAACCCCAATTTTGTCAAAACAGTGGATTACCAGCACCGATGGTCCATAAATGTATGGGCAGGAATTGTTGGAGGACATCTTATTGGACCACCTTTTTTTGAGGGCCATTTGAACGGACCGATGTACTACGATTTTCTGCAAAACGAGTTAGATAGAATGATAGATGATCTTCCATTAGATATAAGTCAAAGATTATGGTTTCAGCATGATGGTGCGCCCGCTCACTTTTATCTTACAGTGAGAGAATATTTGAATGCCAGATTTGGAGATCATTGGATAGGACGAGGAGGACCTGTTCAATGGCCACCAAGATCTCCCGATCTGACAAAACTAGATTTTTTTTGTGGGGATATGTTAAAGACATCGTGTATAAAACACAGGCCACGGCGAGAGAAGATATGATGCAGCGAATCCGCCAAGCATTTCGAAGTGTCACTCCAGATTTGTTACACAAAGTTAGCAATGCATTTTTACAGCGAATAAGAACTTGTAGACGTCAAAATGGAGAACAGTTTGAACATATCTTGCAATAGGAATTTTATTCTTTTGTTCTTTAATTTTTTATTCTTTTGTTCTTTAATTTTTTTTTCATTTTATTGTTTGTCGTTACTTATTCAGTACTTCTACATTTCTATGAATAAAATGATTTATTTTTCCAAGATTCAATACTACTTTGATGAATCTGAAAGAAGGATGCCTAATTTTTGGCCAAATTTATGAATATTTGGAAAAAAGTCAAATTATATCGAAAAGGGTAACATTTAGGTATAGGACATACTTTACAAAAATGAAAGGTAATTAAGATCTGCAACTGATAATGTAAAAAAATACAGGGTGTTCTATTTGAAAAAAACAAGTTTTAACGCCCTCACTTTCGTCAAGTTCACCCGTCTGTCACAAACAGCGTATTCGATATTTTGAGCTAGTTTTGTAACAAGAGGTAGGGCATACTTTGACAACTACTCACATGAATTTGTTTTGCTCCATTTCCTAACCGCAGGTCACATTTGATGGGAACTCTGCAAAATCAGTAAATCTCGAGAAAAGTTAAATATCTTGGCAACCGTGCAGCCAAATTCCAAAAACAAAATATGGTCTTGTAGCAATTTTGATGGTGCATTCGAATATGCAGTTGAATATAGGGTGTCCCATTTAAAAAAATTGATCAATAATCTGTGACGCAAAAATGAAACACCCTATAGAAGTGAAAGTAATTTTGAATGATAGATACTATGACACCCTAAAACTTTTGTATTTTAAAAATTATCGTATCTCTAACGGTTCACCCAATATCGAAGGAGAACGCACTATTGACTCACCCAGTACTTATAAGCTTATACTTTATTAATTTAGCGGCGGGTCCAAAGTCGAGTGACTAGTAGGCGCCTCTTCTTATTAAAACGTAAAGTTAATTATTATTAAAGCCTGAAATGTTAATTCCTATTTTTCCACAAATTTCAAGTTTTTTATTGATGTTTTAGCGTTACTTCCTCGATTCATATTAATGTTTAAATGAAATACGTTATAACTTTAACAATACTATTTTTATTCTAACTTTATACGTATTTCGACATGTTTACATGTCATTATCAAAGGTAAAATAATAAATATGTTGAAGTTATACCAGGTAAGGCAATAGTGGGTGGGAGTTCGATAGCTTGTACACCGTAACAGATAAAAAAAATCTTTCTAATGCAGATGTAAACAGTGGGTAAATGCGCATACATAGAAATTATTTTCAAATATGCAGGGTGTTACAAAAAAGTGTGGGACGCTTAAGGTAATTTTTTTTAAATGAAATGCCCTGAATATTTTTGCATATTTCACACTTCTCTTGGGATGTTTATTCATATCTTAAATATTAGCGCCATCTAATGTCCGGTTTAGAAGTAATAATATTTTTTTCAAAAAAATTGATTTTAACATTACTCCACTTAACAATTCACCACTTCTGCGGCCGCAGCTTTGAAGACGAAATTAAGTAAGACCTTATTGTAGGAGGTTGTAGGGTGCTCTTGTTTAAATATCATAGAGCCCCCATGTACAGGGTGTTCGAAAATAATTTTCAAATTTTGAGAATTTCAAAGTTATTCTTCTCAACTTTTTCAAATGGAACACCCTGTATATTTTTTAACGATGTTATGTAAATATAAATAGCCAACATTCTTGTATGTACATCCTTATGGCTATTTGTAACCACTTTTGATTTATTGAGCAAAAAGTACAAAATTCAACAATATTTATTAAACAAAAATTAAACATGGCAACGATTGAAGATCCCTATATTAGTCAGAGAGAAGTGAGCTCATTAGTAGGAATAAGTAGACGTTCTGTTGGTTGAATCTTAAAAAAAATAAGTTTCATGCATATCACATTCAAATGCACCAGGAATTAAGTGATGACGATTTTCTAAAGCGTTTACAGTTTTGTAATTGGGCCAGAGGTAAAATGCAAGAAGATGCTACTTTCCTCAACAATGTTTTGTTCACTGATGAGGCAACTTTTCATAAAAATGGATTTGTTAACAGACACAATTTCCATTATTATGCTACGGAAAATCCTCACTTTTCAGGCAACTTGATAACCAGCACAGATGGTCCATAAACGTTTGGGGGGGAATTATTGGAGAACATGTAATAGGGCCACATTTTTTTGATGGTACATTAACTGGAGCTATTTATCTTCATTTTTGGGAGAACTATATGCCACAATTATTGGTGAATCTTCCTCAAAGGATCCGAAATAGAATGTGGCTTTAGCAAGATGGTGCTCCACCACATTATTTAAATGCAGTAAGAGACCACCTAAATAATATCTACCCACATCAATGGATTGGAAGGAATGGACCCACTAAATGGCCTGCTAGATCTCCCGATCTTACAAAAATGGATTTCTTTTTATGGGGATACGTGAAAGAAAAAACACCAACAACAATTCAAAATATGAAGGATAGGATAATACATGCTTTTAGAAATATCACACCGGCAATTTTAAGAAAAGAAGAAACCTCATTTCAAAGGCGCATAGAAATGTGTGTCAATCAAAATGGGCAACATGTGGAGCACTTAATATAATTTTTTTCTTTTGTTTTATTTGAAAAAACCTTTATATTTTTTTTATAAATATTGTTGAATTTTGTACTTTTTGCTCAATAAATCAAAAGTATATAACACCATCATACTTCCACATTACATGTACTGTGCAACAATTAATGTTTTATGTTATGCAATGAGGATCCGAGTAGGCTGCAGAAACTGCAAAATCAAGTAATGAGAAAAATAGTAAAAAAATATGTCTAACTAAAATACAAAACATGCTTCAAGGTTAGCGTTAGAATGGTTAAGTGTTCTGAATCTAATTAAAAAGCGAGTATTAATGTTTATTTATAAGATTAAAAACGGACTTTTTCTGAACTATCTAACCGAGAAGATAAAACATTGTATCACTCTAGGCTATACATACTCACAACACCCGCCAATGTACAGATATATATTTTGGTGTTACGTCTAAAAAAAGCTACTATGAACTCTATATTTTATTCAGACATAAGAATGTTCAATAAATAGCTTACCAGAAAATGTACACGATTTCCTCAATATCAACGTTTTTAAGAAAAAAACTTAAAACTTGTACTTAATGAGGTACAGTAATTAATCATTAGTAAATATAAGTTAGTTTTTTAATAATAGCTAAGATAAGAAGGTAGCTTTATTTGTTATTCTAATGCTCTTTTAAAATAACATAGAAGGGCTTCCTTAATTTTTTTTATTATGTACATCGCTACTGTTTATAATCCTTTAAACAATCACAAAATAGAATAAAATATTTATTTACAAACTACTGAACAACTTACTTTCCCACAGCAACTTGAAGTAAAACAAACCTATTCCACATACTTTAACTATTGTCTTATAAACATAAACTTTTTTAAACATCAACATAATAAATCAGTGCACAGACATTACAACATATTTACAGCACCAACAATATGTACAGGTCGTCCTTTATACTTCTTTGAAATATCCTCTTCAACCTGCTTCTGCAGTATTTTGGTGTTTTCAATTACGAGATTGATTGCAGGTTGAATATTTTTAATCTCTCCTCTTGCATCATATATTTTCTCTTCTAAAATTCTCTTGCTGGCCTTTAAACGTTCCACAACTGATAATTTCATGTTTAAGCTTGCCGTAAGCATATCGACATACTTAGGTGAATGCTTAATATTATGCAAGTGTTGAGTTCGTTTATTCAAGAGTTCATTTAGGGCGATTCGTACAGCATCCATCATACTTGTGACGGTTTCTACAGTTTGCATTTGCAATATAGCCGGTGCATCCTGCATCTGAGACATACACAATAAATCGGAATCACCGGACATTTCAAAGAGTCGCATCATTAAAAATGCTTCGAGTTCCATGAGGTCATTTAAAAACTGGTCTCGTGTTTTGGGATTATCCAATACGGTAAAAGCATCATTACCACATGCTATACCACCATCAATTCCCGATTTCTCCACCACTATGCCAGATTCTTCCAGATTGATACCTAGATCTGCATGTTCAACAATTTCAAACTCTTCTTCGGTGCTGAAGTTTCCCCAATCGATTTCACCTTTTTCCACGGTAATATCGTCAAAGTTATTGTCGCCGAAATCAATGTCATCACCAAAATCTATACCTCCATCGTCTTTAAGTTCTGGCTCTTCTGTTATTTTTATATCTGGTGCTTCAATCGATACGGGCTTTTCACCGTAGGTGTACTCGTACGTTGTAGTATTTCCATGATTAATAACGTACTTAAGCAAAGAAACAACGTTGCAATTAGTAGCATCTCCAGTGTGAAATTCCACAAACGCCGTGTACAAAGTAACGGCACTTTCAACCATTTTTATCTTCTTTGTGGCTTGTTCGTATATTTTAGGTAACTCATTTAATAATTCCACGAGTTCTTTCTTTATTTTTGTACCAGGTATTCCAAGCTGCTTACAAGTAGTATTAAATTCGTTAAGAGTAACTAATTCAGTTTTGTTGTAGTCCTTGATTTTTTTTTCTGAATCTAACTGCACCTGTTCAAACTTAGCTATTTGCTTACGTAAACTTGGCACTTCAAAATTAACATTACGGATTAACATCTGAGCAGCTTCTGCGAGGTATAAACTGTCACGTTGGTAAGACTGGATGATTTCCTGCCAATCCTTCATCCTCTGTGAACCATAACGGCCAAACAAATTTTTGGTGTCCGCTTCTGTTTCCTTTAGTATTTCGATAATTTTTAAGCAATGAAAATAGTTTATGTGTTGTCCTGAAAGTAGCTTTACTATGCCTTCATGCTCGGGCATGTCCTGGATTGCATTGTTGATTTTCTCACGAATTTTGAGGATGCTATTTTGCCAATCTTTGCTTACATGTCTTCTGCTGATTAACCAGTCTAATAACTTGGTTGTATTAATGTCTATGGGAATGTTTTGTTCATCCATTGTTCTTATTTGGCTGTAAATGTTAAAATTTTGAAAACATATGGATGAAATTGACGTACAACTAACCTTACTTTCTGGCAAGTTACTTTTTTTTTCTTTTAAAAATATGTCTTTATAAATGTTCCTTATTGTTCTAACAATTATTAAATTTTAATAAATCTATTATAATGCACTTTTTCACGTATCATACATTATAGCTAAATTAACTTTTAAAAACTTAATAAGCAAAGTTCAAAACCAGCATTTAAATGCGTCACCTAGTAATCAAGTCTAAAACCATTCTGTTAGCGGTACTCAAATTTGTATTTTATACGTTGTGAAAAATTGAATTACAAAGTGATTATGACAACATTTTCTCGGCATAGAAGTTGGTTAAATTAATTTTTTGCGAGTAAAAAATTTATAGAAAAATGAACGTAAAATGAAGTTTGTGACAACACTTTCCAGGGATGGATTTAAATACTTTTTATTTTGTACTTAATGTTAAAAGTAGGCTTTATGCGTTCATTTTTAGTAGATAAAGAAACATTTTAACATCAACTGTAGATAAAGTAGAATTTTATCTACACTTTATTTATAATACATTCGTGCATAATATGACACAAATTTACATTATTACACTGAAGGTAACTTATCTGATGATTCTCTCGCTCTCCCTCGCCCCCCCCCCCCCCCCCCCCCCCCCCTCTCTCTCTCCTCTCTCTCTCTCTCTCTCTCTCTCTCTCTCTCTCTCTCTCTCTCTCTCTCTCTCTCTCTCTCTCTCTCTCTCTCTCTCTCTCTCTCTCTCTCATATGATTCTCTGGACTTCCACAATTTAGCCATTTCTTCTTTCACTGTAGCTTCAATATCCATATGTTTTTTCACAAGCAAAAATAATTTCGTGCGTGAAAATGTTTGAATGTTGACACAAGTAAACAAACTAACAAAACAACGATCATTGCTAACGCGATCGCAACAATTACTATAAAACATCTGTGCGAGTTGACATTTTAATATGGAAATAAATTATTATTATTTAACATTAAGTACAAAATAAAATAGTATATTGTACACGACGATAAAGAGTCTTTATCGACTCGTGAAAGATAGCCCACTCGCTCCTTCGTCGCTCGTGAACTAACATCTTTCACTTGTCGATAAAATATCTCTTTATCGTCTTGTATAATAAATAACTATTAACTTTGTAAAACTTTTGTTAATTTCGTGTGCAGAAGTAAGCAAATCAATTTTTTACGAAAAAAATGAGTGTAAAAAGGGTATTACAGCAGTGTGTGTTTACTTGCACGATGTAGAGATTTGAGGCAACATTTTCCAAGAATAGAATTAAATTTTTTAAATTTTTGTTAGTGTACTGATTATCGCATTAGTACCGTTGGCAGCCCTTGAAAACGTATAATGATAATATTAATAATAATAATAAAAAAAGAACGTTCTTCTGTAGTTAACTTCAGCTTAGCAAGTGCAGTAACATTTTTAGGACCAGGGATCACTTTTGTGTATTTGTTTTTATTTATTACATAACCTAAAATGGGATAAACATGTCAATCTTCACGTTAATTTTACTCCGATTTATTTAAAGAATGGTTCCGTCTTTTGCTTATTATGTGATTCCAACAATTTTAGTTCTAATCGGCATCCGAAAATGCCGCGAACGCAAGTGGGGTATGTGCAGTAACAGTGTTAAATTGAGTAGAAAAGTTGTGATAGTTACTGGTGCCAGTTCGGGCATTGGCTATGAAATTGCCAAAGATTTAGCCAAACGGCAAGCTCAAGTCATCATGGCTTGTAGAAATTTAGATGATGCAGCAAAAGCTGTTTGTAGAATAAAACGAGAATTAAATTGTTCCTCGGTAGTTGTAAGTATTTTTTATTTTGCAGTTTTGTGCAGCTATATGAATTTTTCGATCCATAGGTACCTATGGAATTAGACCTAGCATCCATACGATCCATTAAAAATTTTGCTGGAGAAATTAACTCAACATACTCTGCTGTACATGTCCTAATCAACAATGCAGGCGTTTCTTATCCCCCTGATAAGAAAAGACCAAAAACCAAAGACGGTTTTGAAATTCATATCGGCACGAACCACTTAGGTCATTTTTTGCTAACAAACTTGTTACTCGAAACATTGCAAAAGGCAGAGAATAGCCGCATAATAATAGTTTCATCACTGTTGCACGAGAGGGGGAAATTGCATTTGGACGATTTAAATTTAGAAAAAGTAAACGAGAAGACTGATGCTTATGCAAATTCAAAATTAGCAAATATATATTTTTGCAAAGAACTGGCAAAGAGGACAGAAAATACGGGCGTAAAAGTTTACACTGCTTGCCCCGGCTGGGTATATACGAATTTATTTCGACATTACAAACGAAAATGGTATCAAAATGTTTTTATTCTTCCCATTGCTTTTTTATTTATGAGAAGCCCGAAGCAGGTAAGCTTAAAATTATGGAGTTCGAGGAAAATTATTGTTTTTACTTTACTCAGGGATTTGCATAAATTTATAGAATTTCTGATAATTCACATAAATTTAGGGAATCCCTGAGTACAGTAGACTGGAACCATTACACGGTTTATTGCAATAACTCCCTTCTCATTCCGGTGATATTTGATTCACTACACTAGTAATGTTGCGGATATAAATGTACAGCAACTGTACATCTGTGGACTTGTATTTCCGATTTATTACTAAAAGTTTCTCCTACATTTTACATTTGCTTCAGTCCAGTTTCTCAGTTCGTACATTTTTCTATCTTGTCCAGTGTATAGGCTGTTATGCACTTACCAATTGTGTCACGTTGGTGATTTTTGGTCATTCTTTATCAATAATTTGCTTAATGTTAAAAATATTAGTTGTAATAAGGTCAATAATACTCTCATTATTATTCATTATCACACTTGGTTCAGTTACTATACTGAAACTATACAAAGAAAAAATTTCTGATTAATAAGAACAGATTTCAGCAAGTCATTCATGAATAACACTCTGGAATAGAAAATTCTTTTTCTAAATGAAATATTTTGTGTTCTCAAAACCGCATTTATGATACCATTATACTCAGAATTTAGTGCTGATTCAAAAAATTTAATAATATACCAGAGTGTTCCATTCAATATAAAAAAAAGTTAGGCTCATTTTCGCAAAACTGAAAAGAATAATGTTAGACAATAGTTTAAACGGCGAGTTTCTATGCTTATACAACTTTTAAATTTGATTAATTCAGATAAAAATAACAGTTAGTACAGCATGTGCCACCTAACCTTGCAAATTTTAGTGGGCTTTGATTCGGCTACTTACGCTTTGTTTCGTCGGTAGTCGTAACTTAAACTAGCTCTAATTGGCTGTTGGACAGTGTGGTACACTCTACTAAAAAGTGAAAGTCAATTTCCTATTTTGGCGTATGACAAAATAATAATGACATAAATAATTAACAGCAACTAGATATTATACTAGCTTTCAAACTACGGGATTGCTTTTGCTTGAGAGTGTAACGGCTTCTCGCCTTTTAAACTTATCGTCATTTTTTTTGCAAGGTTAAATGGCACTTGCTGTAGTGGTATGGCGACATGCTGGATCATCCTGTATACTGTTCTGCCTGGAAACTAGATGCATATGTTTTTAAATTTCTTTTAAGTTTCAAATAAACAACCATCTTTAAAAAAATGCTTTGTACATTATTGACGAATATATGGAAATTCCCATTACATGTGCCTGATATTTTGGAAATGGTTTTGTCTGACTTACAAAAAATAATTTATATTGTAATGCAAAGTGGTCAATATAATGGGTGTGTCAAATTATCTCGGTGTTATTGTAAACTTTCTTATTATTCGAGCGACAGATTTTGTTAAACTAGGAAGAGTAGTGTGACTAAGATGCCGTTTACAAAAAACGATTGAACGTCTCGCCTTTTCAAGTTACAGAGAAAAACAACATTATTCAAAAAAAGTAAAGGAAAATTGTTCCGATAATAACATGTAGTCCATGAAATCCTGAGAAAATAATCATTTATTAAGTAAGATGGCTGAGATTAAGCAATAAATTGTAAATTTATTTACGAAAAAATAACAAAAAACCAAAATAAACATAACAAATTGTTAAAATATTGTATTATTCTGTGATGAAGCGAGGTTTTCAAACAACGGCATGGTTAATCAACATAACTGCCACTATTATGCCCAAGACAATCCCCGCTGGATCAGGATAACTCATTCTCAGAGAATTTTTTTCTCTTATGTGTGGTGCGGTATTATTGGCGATTTTGTAATAGGTCCACATTTCTTTAATGGAAATTTAGATGGTGAAATGTATTTAAATTTCTTAATTACCGAGTCTCCTCCCGACAGTTCCTCAAAACGTACGGAATAGCATGTGGTTTTTAAACGATGGTGCACCTCCGCATTTTCATAGGGATGTGAGAAATTATCTTAACCAACGTTTTGAGGGACGCGTAATTGGACGAGGTGCATTGCATCCTTGGCCTGCCCGTAGTCCCGATTTGACTCCGCTAGACTTCTTTTTGTGGGGCAAAGTAAAAAATGATGTCTATGAAGTGCCCATTCGAAATGAAGAACATCTACGCAAAAGGATAATTCAATGTTGTCTATCACACCGGAAATGTTAGCTCGTGTTAGAGGTTCGATGCGTAGAAGAATTATACTCTGCGAAAGCGATCGGGGAAGGCAATTTGAACACCTGCTTCGTTAGTTTTTGTACTATGTTCCTATTAAATTATTGTAGTTATTGTTGTCAAATATTAAATTTGAGTTATTAAAGTAACCTAAAATTTGTACTTAATCATTAGTAGATACATGTACTGTAAAACAACTCTGATCTCAATTTAAAAAAAAAATGGTAGAAATGCATAGTGATCTGGGGGTTGCATTGTGTTGCCTATTTAAAAAAATTTAGGCTCGGAGTTTTAAAATGAGCACTCTGTATATACAGGTTCTTCAATTTTAAACGTAAAGTTTTATGGCATAACTCAAACAGACTTTTAATTTTTTTTAAAAAAGGTATCTTACACCGGAAATAACATTAACCTCTTTTTTCTTAAATAGCACCCTATATATTTTTTAAAGGTTTTATAAACTATTCAGTGATTTATAAAAACTATTACATAAGTTAAATGGTTAGCTAATAGAGGGCGTTGAAGTAGAAACTCAAGTTTGCTATGAATCCATACATATACAAAAGCACAAAGGGTTTTTTTCTCCGGTTCCTCCAGCGGCTACCGCTTCACCAATTTGGACCATTTTTTTTTTAAATGAAAGGTCTATCAACAGATGGAACATGAAACATTTTTATTCTACGTCGATTTTTAATAATAATTATTTTAATTTATTATATATATGATGGTCGGCTAGACGCGCGTCACTTGGGGCGCCATCTACAATAACGTCGCGTGTCATTATTGGAACTAATGCATCACGTGACTTGACATTTCGCCGGTTCTGTCAACGCTGTCTGTCAGTGCATTGTGTGCTGGGGCAACACTAGTTTTGTATTTAATTATTAATTTGACAGTTCTGCTCCTTTTTTATTTTTATATTACGATCGTTTCTTTCGTCCCTGTTTTCGTTATATTATCATTCATGGCCAACCTGTTGGAAACATTACTCACATTTTTTGAGAAAATTTTGTTTACAATTTAAAATTTTTATATGCTCGACAAAATAGAAAATGAGCAAAGCACTTGGCCTAGACATCAAGTCAAAACGGAAGGAAAAATTCATCCGCTCAAAATTGGGTGGGGGGTGGAAAATTAAGCTTCCAAATATTGGTCTACTCGAAAATTAAGTTGTGAACTCTACTCGGCTATCAATCATGAGCAATTTAGCTGAAATAGTTATTTGTGCAGCTGGTGCATGAATTGATACTTAGCGCACGAGATTGAAGGTTTTTTTGACAATGCATCAGCCAAGTCAAAAAATCATTCGTTATCGTTATGCATTAATTTTCGATTTTTAAAAATTCATATAGAGCATCGCAGACCAACTAGCAGATTGGGATCGAAACTAAATTTTAGCTCATCCCTAGCTCTATTAGTTTACAATATTTAAAAGAAGATTGTGTGACCAATTTTTGAGCAATGTGTTTTTGATAATTTACAAAACATATTTTTCACTTGTTTTTATTTTTTGATAATTTTTGTGCCCAGTAATATTGTCTATGGGGCTATTACAATAGAAAATGGTATACCGATCTTTACTAATATGGCGCTAGTGTAATAAATGCTAGCAAAAAAACATGCCTAACTCTACACGTTTTGGATTTTTTCTAAAAAGCCTATTTCCCAATGCTTTAACAAGCAATTCAAGCTATAAAAAAATGAACGACCCAAAAGATAGAGCTTTGGGCGATTTTTAATCTTATGTATGGTTAACTAAACTAATAACAGTATGATAGCGCGAGGTAGATTTTATAGAACGGATAGTAATGTTCCTCAACCTCCCGGGTTGGAGTATAGGGCGTTCGTAAATGGATGCCATCTTGTTCTTTATGTAATTTAGCCTACTCTTCTACGTTCTTGGCATGCCAAAGTAATTTTAGCAACGTTATTTGCATCAGCAAGTGTCCGATCTAGTCCCACTTCCGTTTGCTGAATTTGATTATTAGCTGTCTTTGCTTAGTGGTCAATAAATATATTTTTATTATTAATATTTCAGGGTGCTCAAACAGCTTTATATTGTGCCACGGAACCGGCACTGGAAAACGAAACTGGCTGTATATACAGAGATTGTAAAAAGTACGTATCCAGGGTGATATTTGACCCTTACGTTTCTGCAAAGCTGTGGGAAGTTAGTGAGAAAATGATACACGAAATTGATAAAAAGCTCACACAAACGGGGCTTTATGATGTGCCACTCATGTAGTTAATTGTTATTGGATTTGGTGAAAATAAAACTACTTGTTATTAATATATTGTGTATGCTTATTGTTCTTATATATTTAAAATATCATTCACACACTTTTCTTTTCACACAAGCATGATCTTAACATATATACAAACAGTACATTAATTTTTCATGGTTTAACAATCAAGTCGTGCTTGATTGCAGTAATATACTACACGTAACAAATGTCGAGCTTACAACAAATTTGAACCGAAATGCAAATCGGTTCAGACTTGCCATAAAAAGGTTTACCCAATGTATAATTATTATTTAGCCAAAAATGAAGGGATCGAAGCTGAAAATGCAACCCGTTCATTGTTGGACGTGTTTCGATTAAAAATTAAAATTACTACCCGTAAAATAATAAATAGAATTACTAATTTCATAGTGTACACCACCTGAGCCCGTGGTCGTTGTACAACTTATTAGTATTAGAAAAAAACCTGAAGCACGTAAATAATTAACATTGGATTAGGATTTTCATTGTTTTTTTGTTATTTTTATTACCCTGAATATACACATATGTTTGGAAAATGTACAATTTATGATTTATGACCGGAATAAATTTCTCAAAAATATGCAATTTCAGTCTCGAGATGTTTACCCGGCGACAATCTGCAAAATTAAAGGATGGAAGATATCGCACTTTTAAATATACGCACTTCACCGTTGAAAGCTAAACCAGGTTAAAATGTTTACAAAAATACATCGATTACATGCAACAGCTGTTGTTGTTTAGCGACTGGTAGATATTGTTGGTATGTAAACGACAAATTAATTAAATTAGGCCATGTAATACAATATATGTCTAAATAATAACCAGAACAGCCAGAATTTCCAGTTTAACCTTGGATAAACAAAAGTGGACAGGATAAGGAAATTATTTTTCATGTACAGTGCATCTAACTTTTTCACCTCATTATTGATGATGCATTAAACAAATTGGCAAAGTCTACAAGGTGTCCCGTGTATCATAACCAAGCCAAATATCTCTATTTTTGAAAATACCCAATTAAACCTTCGATATTCTTAAATGGCCATAAAACTTCTGTACCCTAGATTTAAAATTCTGACAAATATCATTGTGGTACTATTTAACATTTGTTTTGAACTATCTTTTAAATTCTACATCTAATTATGTGAATGGTTTGTGCATCATTTAAAAGAAAAAGCAGTTAAATTTTGCATCTGATGCCATGAAGCTTCAATAGGATGCATTTTTAAGAAAGTATTTTCTCCTAGAGGGCAGCACGGTAACTGTTAAAATTTAATCTCCATGATTTGCTGAAATTTGGTGCTGCCATGTATTGAATCATTATATACAGGGTGTGTCAATAATTCGGCCCACTATTTATTATAAGACGTAGTGAAAACGTTAAATGGCCTAAAATATTCTATTTTTCATGCAGCGTCAAATAAGTGAAATAAAAGAAAAACGAAAGCACTTGGTTTTTGTTATGGAACATCCTGTATATTATTTTTAGAATTTTAATGATTTTTTAATATTCTGTTTTCCGTGCTGCCTATTCCAATGTATAATAATAATGTTTGTAATCAAATAAAAGTGACTAATTCGATAATAGATAACTTCAGTACTAAACGAGAATAAAAAACTTTTAAAATGCAATGATGATACACTAAAAAGTCAAAAATTTATCTCGATTTATTACATTAACAAAGATACCAATACTGTTCTGAATTATTGAGAAGCCATTTACGTGATATTAACTTTTATTGTAAACAAAACAATATTATTAATAACATATTAACATTTGTTTTTCACTAGTTGAAACAATAAAAATCAATCATTTTACGCTAATTATTACATATTTTGTGGCATTTGACCCTCCTGCCCATCTACGTGTTAATTTGAGAAATTATTTGAATTCAATTGTTTTCACTAAGCTTTTCAAGCACCCATTTTGTGTTGGTCTAGTGGGTTTTTTTATGCACTTTAGTTTTTGTATTATTGCCATTTTTACGAATGGGCCTATGCCCGTAGCATTCCACCTTCTAAGTCTAGTCAGCGCCAAAAAAAAGGTAAGAGCGTCTTAAGTCTGATTTTGTTATTTTTCCATTAATTGCAACTTACCTGCTTTTGATTGTTACTTATCTGTTCTAAATTTATTTCTCACTATTATTAACCTGAGAAATAATTTACAATAACACAATGAAGTGTCCCATTTCTATTGGCGCCCATGCACCTTCAAGCGAAGGTTGATAGAGTAGTCATGCCAGTCACTAAAACAGAAGTGCCAAGTGTTTTGGGGTACATTACACCACACAATGCTCGTTCGATAAAAAGCAACTAATTTTTTCTTTGCTTTTTGTTGAAAATTGGGCACCTGTACATATATTAAATGGGAAGTTTGTTTTATAATTTTACCTACTAGAGGAGCAGGGCTAGATGCGATAATGGACTAAATTTAAGCTCCATAATTGGGCGGCATTGCATGCTGTCCTCTATTTAATCCTTCTATATTTAGATATCAAATTTGGTTTTTCATTATTTAAAATGTTAGACAACAATTGTTATTACATTTTACATTAATTATACCATATTTTAATAGTATCATTTAAAACTTACAACATTTTGGTAATAATTGTCGTTACATAATAATTAACACTGCATCTGGCCCTGCTAGCATCTACCGCTGATATGAGAAATGATTTAAAAATCACCCATTACACAAATTATTTTAAGAAAGTTGCATTGAAGAAAAAAGACGAGCGGGACTTTTCGCTGTTCAGAAGAGGTAGATTTTTTCAATATTAATACAGTCTTATGTTTTTTCATTAATATGCACAAGGTGGTTCTGCTAAGAGTATTTTTTATTTACTTCGAACCCATAAGTTCCAAAAAAAACGATAGGGGAGAAATTCTATGGTGGGGGAACACCCTGTATAGTTGACTTTGACACCATTTTATTGACTACAAAAATCAGAAAACTTTGCTTGTTAAATTTTTTTGTGTCCGTTATTGTTTTGAATTAACAAAAAAATATTCAATACTTTTAGCTGTATACCCTGTATGTACTTAGTTCTTGTTTCTGCATAAATGAATTGGAAATTTTAAGTCGTTTATTACAGTAAATGATATTATTGTTATCACTATTTTTAACAAATATGATTTATTGGGTTTAAAAAAACAGAGATATTTGACCTGGTAATGATATCTGAGACACCCTGTGTATATCAAATAACAATTGGTACTTCAAGCTCCCTCAACCACCAGACTGTAAACTTAATCAGTGAAAGTACTACTTTTTGGCAGTTTAGAGGCTTTTGAGGCAACGTCACCTTCATTTACCTCCAAGGTTATAAAAAAGCTTTTTTCAGAAAATTTGAGAATCAGACACAAATGGCCTTCTTCAACCGATAAGTTGTTTAGCTGCCAAGAAAACAAGTGAAAAATTATCTAGCTTCAAAATAATATTAAATCTGAGAGGTGTACAATGCAGTATATTGTCATGATGTGCTTTAGTATGTACACAGAGATTATCGAACATCAGATTTTAATCATGTTGGCAGTACATAGGCATATACGTCGCAACTTAATTTTCTAACTAAAATGTTAATACGAATTTTAGATGTCGGTAACAATTTTACACAACACAATAAATTATTTTTTTTAAAGCTTATACTCGAATGGAACACAGTGAAAAGTTAATAACAAGTCGAGATGCACGGACTGCCCAAGTCACATATGCACGAGCTGTTGATGATGAGCGACAACGACGGGCAGTCTGTACCCGTGCGCTAAAATTCAGCTTGAAGAAACGACATTAAAATTCAACATCTGATAATAATGTCACGTTTCGCAAACTTAACAAAGAAACAGTCTTTTTTGTAATTTTGTTACGAATAATAAAAGTAAGCGTAGACATTTAAGTTTCGTTTGTTTTATTTATTATAGTGTTCACAACCGTCTCTTGATTGAGCACTTAATATTTATCACTTTATCGTTTATGATTTTACAATATTAATCCGTTTAGCGCCAAACAAGAACACGTGGAAAAATGAAACGAATGGAATCGCACGTTTTAAAAAATATTTCATTCGTCACACTTTTGAATTTACAACCATCTCTCTCGGGTTCATCAATAAAAAAAAAACAAAAATGCAGTCTTCGTTCCTAAAATACAGCCAGCGCTATAAAATTAATATCGTAAAATATAATCAGTTTTAAGTCACATACTGTGACGTCCGCCGCATATCCCACACCGGACACCACACCAGTGACAAAATTTTAGAGGCGGATAGAACCATAAGCACGGAACGAAGAGAGATAAAAAAGTCAAACACAACCACCGTTTGGTGCAATTGTCATCGTATGTACACTCACATGGATGCTGCGCAAAGTCACCTTCAGCGTCCGATGCGCAGTGATAGCACATGCACTGGGCACACCCGATGCACGTGATTCTATTGATAGTAGACTTCAGGCAGTCCGGTGCATATTCGCACGCCCCCTTCGGATTTATGTCCTCGGAAAAAAATTCATTACAATGCCTACACCGTCCCTGTAAACGGTTTGGTTTCACGTATTTGGATTTGATAGGCAGGGGCGGTTGTTGTGTTTGCATCAGTTCTAGGGTTGGCTTCTTTGGGCTACATGAATCCCTTCGAGTAATTGGTAGTTTTTGGTCTTCTACCACTGGGTAGATGTACTCGTGCATTGCCCTTAGTTGTACATATGTATAGCTGTCACCTGAAATGTTAGCATGCAATTGAAATGCACCAATATGCAACTGAAAATCAAACAGACCCATTTTAATTTCTAAGGAAATTGACGCAAATGAGGAAGTAGAAATTCAAAACAATCCGGTTCGTATAAACATTTTTCTATTTAACAGCAAATATTTTAATATTTATAATATTTAAATTAACTAAAAAACAAAAAATTTAATTAAATATCTTTTTTTTATAATGGTAACATAAACCACGGATAAGGTTAACACTACAGATATATGACCCCTTATCTTATACAATATGTCTGCTCATATTTGGAAGCAAATTTAGCGTTAGTTTGGCGGCAACGCATCAGACCAATTTTAGGGCGCTGCTATCGCCATTCGTTTATTACTGTTGAATTGTGTTGGAAACTGTTTTATCAGGGATTTGAGTGCATCTGTCACAGATAACGTTAAAAACCTAACCTTATTTGGGATCTGGTTAAAGCGTGTATTTTATATTTTCCTTGTGTTTACTGTTTACTGAAATTTGATATTTCAGAAAAAGTAAATTATTGTTGAACTTTTGTTTGTTTCTTCCAAGGTTCTCGCAGACATAATGTGTATACCTACGTTCACATTTCACCAAAAGCTAACTCATTCTAATGTTTTTATGTTTAACACTGCATTCTGCAAGGTAAAGGTTTTTAAAGCTTCACCACATGACGGTGATTTCAAAGTGATGCTATACCTAGATATTTACCTTATAAATTATATTGATTATATTTTAAAACTGTAATATGTAATGGTTCCAGAGGTATAACATAAAATAAATTGTAATTTAAATATATTTTGAGGTTACAATTCTACTCATTTTATTATTAATACGTCTTTGTAGTCTTATTTACTTGGAGTCTGTCACATCATGAACATAATTTAAGTAGAATTGGCTTCAATATTAATTATTTACGAAAAATTGCGATTTGACAAACATCTCAAATGAAATCGGTAAATATGGCAGATGGCTGTCTAATTTTTGGTTTGAATATGTGCTAAGTAATCTGCTCAATCACAGTGATCTGTGACTTAATTATTTGTGAGAGTACAAATTGTCATTGTAGCGCCATCTTTTTGCAGATTATTAATCATATAAAACAAGCTGCCGATAGCTCACATATTTACCGTATATCTGTAGTGTTAACCTTATCTGTGCATAAACATACTGCATGTTTAAATAAAAACTACCTCTAGTATGTCATGGATGCCGCATTTCCACAAAGATGCAAAATTCCGCATCCTATCCAATATAGCACCATAAGCTCTATGGTATACCAAGTGGGATTGGCAGAAACGCGGCCCCCCCCCCCCAACACCTATTAGTAGTAGTTTTATTTTGAACACGATCAAGTTAATATCTCGGCTAGTGCCAGTGACATAAATAAAATTCAAAACAGAAACTTGAGGTGGCATTTATCAAAAAACAATTGCAGTTGAAACAAAAGGGATCAGAAATAAAAGTGCTATATTTTTTTTATCGTTGAAAATATTGTTATGAAACTCACACGCAATAAAGATAGGACTATTTATCGCTACTTTAGGGACATTCGTATCTTAAGATATCACAAAAATGCTGCTTAATAAGAAATACTGCAGAAATCGCATAAGTCTTGTAATTAAAAGTTGCCTGTTAGAGTGTTCTAAACAATTGATACAGTGACTTAAATCAAAATAAATGGCAGCTAATGTCCAGAGAAATTATCTTTCGGAGGTAGATGTATCTAAAGTGGTCACACTGCTCGAGGAAGGCTATACTCAGAGAGAAGTTGCTGCAAGGCTTTTGGTTGCGCAGTCAGTGATTTGCAGAGTGTCTCGGCGGTTTCGAATGACAGGGAATTATACCAGGAGACCTGCCCAAGGTCGTAAAAAGAAAATCACCAGGCGTGAAGACCGGTATTTGGTCGTAACAGCGAGACGTGAAAGGTTCATCACTACTCGATCACTGAGGAATGATCTTCAACTATCCACCGGAACAGTCATTAGCTGCGATACCGTATTGAGGAGGCTACAGGATGTTGGTATGAAGGCAAGATGTCCTGCAACCGGCCCAATTTTGACCCCCCTTCACTGGAGGCTACGTTTAGCATTTGCTCATGATCATTTGAACTGGGGAGATGAAGAATGGCCAGCAGTGTTGTTCACCGACGAGTCATATTATTTGATAGCCCTTAATAAGTATAATCAAGTGATGTACAAATATTTTTGGAAATATGAACATTGTAAATATACTAGTGACTCCAAATTTTGGACTATTTCAAAAAATGATTCCTTAAAAACTGCCTACACTATTTTTTATAAACTTTCTGAGCCGATAGAGCTTGCAATGAACTACAAATTTGTTTTACTAATCTCCCAAATTTTACTGTGACGCCCTCCTGGATTATTTGGTAATTTGAAATTGATTAATTTTTTATTCAAAAACTTTAAACAGCTTGACAGCCTACTTGAAGTAGTTTATTGAGACTAGCAAGAATTTTCAACCATATTAAAAATTAAAAAAAAACGATACTTTTTAATTTCAAAAACGCATTTTAAGGAAGTTACGTGATTTTAAGTACGCCTATCAATTAACTTTAATAAAAAAAATATTTTTCATTCTTTGCATATTTTTGATAAGTTTATAAATAAAGTTGTTATAACCATTTTTGATCCAAGGTAGTGAGCGCAATTCCACACGAACAAAGGATTACGACAAGGAGACGGATTGGCAGCCGTTGTATTCAATCTAGCCCTTGAAAAAGTTATAAGAAGTATGGAGGTAGACAGTAATGCGACGACCATTATAAACAAATCCTACCGGATAGTTGGTTATGCTGACGACTTAAATATCCTGGGAAGGTCCATACTAAATATTAAAGAAATCTACAACAAGCTAGAAGAAAAAGCAAGGACAGTAGGACTAGAAGTGAACGAAGACAAAACTGAATATCTGACAACTAAACCGCTAAGAAGATTAGGACAAAATCTTACTATAGAAAATAGAAATTTCGAAGTAGTCAGAGAATTTAAATACCTGGGCTCACAATTAAATGAGTCGAATGAAATATCACAAGAAATAGCGCAACGAATTATGGCCGGAAATAGTAATTGTATTTGGCAGCCAATGTTGGACTATGACAAAAACTACGGAAGAGAGGCTGCTAAGAATAGAGAGGAAAATATTAAGGAAAAACGCCCAGTAAAAGAGGGAGAAGGAGCCGCTGAAAGATGGAGGATACGATACAACTTCGAGATACGAGAACTGTATAAAGAAGCAGACATAATAACTTTGATTAAACCTTGAACGCATGGAAGAAGAACGTATACCTAAAAAGATCTTCAGGGGACAAATGGAAGGTGCTACGACGAGAGGAAGACTCAGACAGGGTTGGGAAGACAACATAAAAAACGATACAAAAAATCTACTTAAAGTGAGAAACTGGAAGGGTGCTGTGCACAACAACGAGATGGTTGGAGGCGAAGAATTAGAGAGGCTAAGATCCACTAATGGGACTGTAACGTCACGGAGAGAGAGAGCATTACTTATCGCCTAGACGTAGTCTGGAACGGGCGACTTGTACCGGCTGGAGATGACTAGATGTAAATTTCAATCACTTCTTGACGCGAGAATATTCAAAACGTAAAAAGTACGGGCAAGTACCAGCTACCTGTTTTGCCCATTTTTATTTGTTTCAATTGTTTTGAAATCCCGCTTGCAAATTTAAATGTGAAGGTTATCCGTTTTTTACAAAAAATCTTTTAATTGTATGAATTACAATTTAGCAAAAGATTATACAAAACAAACAAAATAAACAAATGTCGACTTAAGTATATTTTCAATGTAACTGGGTTTTTTTAATTCAGTTTAATAAAAAATTATAAAGTCTAGTTTTGCAAATACGGTGGCCTAACTTCCATTGACACTTACTATTAATAATGCGGGTACATAGAGAGTCATTTAAATGTCACCCCACTATTATTTCCTACACTATTAGGAGTATGAAATTTTTTTCGGAATAAAAATAGTTGTTATTACCAATAATAAAGGAGTGCTTAGTTATGTATTTAGAGCACATTACTTTGTTATTTTAAATAGAACACCCTGTATATTATTTCATTTTTAGATTCCTCATTCAATCCTAGAGATAGAAAAGTGTTAAAGTAACTATTATCTTAAAATCAGTTATTTTCGGGTTATTAGGTCAAAAATTTTGCATCTATGTGGGCTAATATACAAAATTCATATTTTAGAAACCAAAAATGTTCACCATAGCTAATTTGCACATACAATTATTACATTATAAAGTATTCAATGGTATGTAAAAACAGCAGATTGTTACGTAGGATGTTAATAATTTAATGAGAATTTTGCAAACCTTGAAATGCCAATAACTTTTGCTTTTGAAATTTAACACCTAGTATATTTTGACACATCAAAATTAAATTCTCTTTGGATTTGATATATGGTTTTATTGTCTATTATTTTGGTTTACTGTCAATAGTAATTAATAATTATTATACATAAGCATATATGTACATAAACATAAATAATTAAATCATTAAATATCAAACATGATGTAATAAAACTAATAATTAAAATTTAATAGGGGCAAATTGTGGTGCAAGATTATATACGATTCTCCATTTTTTGGAAGTAACCTATTGCTTTTCTTTTTAAAAACATTGCCCGCTTCTGGAAAAAAAAGCCTTTCGCTATAGACGCTGCTTGCAGGTGCTGAAGGTACTTTTTTGCTAGATCAGCCAAAATTGGATATTGTCTCATCTTTTGTTGCCACCATCGCTAATAAATAATCCATACATATATATAAGCTCAAAAGGTATTTTTCTCCGCCTCCTCAAGCGGCTTCCGCTTCACCAATTTGGACCATTTTTTTTTTCAATGAAAGATCTCTATCTTCAGATGGAACATGAAACATTTTTATACTTTTATTCTACGTCGATTTTTCAATAATAATTATTTTAATTTATATATGAAAGTCTGCTAAACGCGCTTTACTTGAGGCGACATCAACATCAACGCCGCGTCTCCTCATGGAACTAATGCATCACGTGACTTAGCATTTAGCCGGCTCAGTCTGTCAGTGCATTGTGCTCTGTGGTAACACTAGTACTATTTAAATGTTAAATACCGCAAATTAAATAAACGTTTTGCTTCATAAATACACAAATATGCTCTACAATATAAAACCGTAGTTATCTGTAAAAGAAGTAAACTTCATAAAAAAAAATCAGTACCCGGCCAGGGGAACCCGGTACCCGGCGTCTCGGCAAGGCCGGCTACCCGGCCTTTTCAAAAAGTGTTCCCCGCTGCATCCCTATATACCATATATTAAAATTTTAATGGTTTTTTTTAAATTTATATTCTCTGTAAATTGCTAATTAAAGTATGTGTGCCTGTGCTATGAAAACAGAACAAATTGTCACATTATTTAATAGTGCTTAGTAAGTATAATCTTGTAATAAAAAAATATTTCTTAAAATATGAGTTGTAAAAATGCTACTTTCTCCAAATTTTTGACATTTTCAAAACATTATTCCTCTTCTTCTTAAGGTGCCGTCTCCGTCCGAAGGTTGTCTACCATTATAGCTATTTGTATTTTATTTACAGCAGCTCTGAATAGTTGATTCGAGTTGTAGTTGTACCATTCTTTCAGGTTACGCAGCATGGTGTTCTTCTTCGATCTATTTTAGCAATGTACCTCGATTAGTTCTAGTTAAAAAATTTTGTTTTCATTCTTTGCATTTTTTGATAACTCTTCAAATAAAGCATTTACAGCGATTGTTGGTCCAAACGCATCTAATCAGCCATAGGATGGGCGGTTATACCGTGGTCCCATGCGGTTTAGCCCATTATCGTAGCTTACTATTCTTATAGGGTACGCGACATCCTATGGCTGTTGCCAAATCACCGTTGTGGCGTTATCTTTTTTTAAATCTTTCTTTCTTGCTTTAATTTTGTTAAAAGAATGTTATTCAGTTATTTATTGGTGCGAGAATACTTAAAACGTAAAAAGTATGAGAGAGTACCAGCCACCTGTTTTGTCATTTTTTGAGTTCCTGTGGCCCCAAAACGTGTATTTTCGTTAAACCTGAGATTTGTAAATTTGGTTGAAATCGTAACTTCAGTAGAAATTTGGCAAAGTTAAAAGGCAAGTAATTCGAAAACTTAATACTCTTATATCTAAAATTAAAAGCAGAATCTAGAAATGCAATAATATACAGGGTATTTAATTTAAAATAACAAAGTAATGTGCTGTACAGGCATAACTTAACACCCAGTCTAACTAGTAAAAATTTTTGGTTATCAGGCAGTTAAGTTACCAACTATTTTTATTGAGAAAAAAATTGTTATTTCCAACAGTTTAGGAAATAATAGCGGGGCGACACTCGCCCTGTATTCAAAGATAAAATTTTCTCAGCTTCCTACTATTATAATTAATAAATGAGAACTACAATAAAGAATGAAAAAACTACCTTTTTCTTTTTCGCTTTTAACTGGATCATAGGCAGGTTGTTGAAGTTCAGTTGGTTTGTCCCTTCCAATATAATGCATGCGGTGCAAATGTTCAGTGCCTTTGGTGCTCGAGTCACTGGAACTTCGAGAATCTTTATCTTGTGGTAAATCGAGGGTCTGAAACATACAACAAAGTTTGTAGATGACCGTCTTAGTATGATTTTTCCCTACCTCGAAATAAACGGGGTTCATAAAATTACCCTAGAAATTTTTAACAAAACTTTTGAAAGATCAACCTCAACTTTCTTAAGGAAATCGTTTTTGCATGGGAAAAATATATTTAAATTTGATTCTTACTTACCATGAAAACTTCATCATCCCCCACATCTTTTCCATGTTTGCGCATCGGTGATAAAGGGTAGATATCCGTCAAACCTAAAATTTAAAAAAAAAATAGTTTAGTACTAAGAGGAAATCTCATTACTTGCCCCACCCTTAATTATTTATTGTTGTATATTAAAAATAATAATATAATCTAACACAAAGGTATCAACTTACCATGGAGAAAGCCCGTAGTAAGAAAGCAATGAAAAAAATGCAAATGGAGCAGATAAGTTAAATTATTTACAACCCTACACACTTAAGTAGGGTTTGGTTATAAACACCGAGCAAGCTTTATGATTTTTCTCAACAATTTAACCAGAATTAAATTATAAAAAAATTATCTGATTGATATTCATAGATTTAGAAAACGGTAAAAACTTTAAATTTGGATTGGATTGACAAGTGAAATAATTTTAAAATAGAACACAACTTACCGTCCAGCAGTTCTTCGACAGCAGTTCTCACTCCCTTATCAAACGCCCGTGCATCAGCGGCCGTTTGGAAAGTCAATCCAAACTTCTTGTCGCCAGTCTTCCAATGGTGAAATGTTGGCATCACTTTATTGTACTCGAAATCCTTTTTTATAGTGCAACTTAAAACAATCTGGAGAAAATAACCAATGTATAACAAAAATCAGCAAAAAACATGGGAGGATTTTCCATTTACTGGACAACATGTTTTTGAAAATAATCAAATTTTTGAATACGATTATTCTCCGCAGTTGTGTGTTCAGCGAGAAATGTTACAAGTAGATATTTAGATTGCCATGTAAGGTATTGTGAATTTCAGTATCGAATATAAAATTATCCTTAAATGAGAATACCCTGTGTGTGACAGCTCAAACGAAAGCCCTTCTTATTCCATTTATAACATTTTCTTAAAAATGCGCAGACTGAAAAGTGTTTTTTTTACTTTGAACCACTCTGAATTTTTGAGAAAAAAAAACTATTATAAAGAAAATAGAAAGCTTTCATTTGAAGTTACACCAGGGTGTTCCCACTTAAATAAAATTTCACCCCCCCCCCCCCAATCTTTAGGGTTGACAGACAAAATCGATTTGTTTATTAGAAAATACGTGTCACTTGCTGCCATTTCAGGTTCTGTACAAAGTAAATTATGTTCTATGACTAAAATTTACAATACCCTAAATGGCAGTCTAAATATCTGCTTGTAAAATCCTTCGCTGAACACATCGTATAGTACTATTGTATACAAACCCCCTAAAGTTGTTATCGTACTAAATTTCACCCCAATCTGCCTACTCGTTTTTGAGTAATGAAACGTTAATGTTACAATTTTGCATTTTGATGCCACATAATTTCGAAAAAAATGTACGCAATCTAATTTCTAAAATCCTGCTTTTAGAAAAAAATATACCAAAATCTCACAATCTTAAAAAATTCAAGCGAAATTACTGCAATATAAATACCAAACTGAAGCTCATCTGTCATCACTGTCTCTACGAGTTTATTAAATTAGAATTCTAGCATGACAACAACTCTATGAGTAATGAAGCATTACAGCTAAATTTTTGAAAATTGTACAAGCCACCATATTGACCGTACAGAGTTAGGAATAAAATAAGTTTGATTTGTCTTAGCATTTTCTACCAGAGTCCGTGATCAAAATTCATAAATTGATTTTTGGAAAATATGATACATAAATCTCAGAATCTTCAAAAATTTAAAATACCAATTTAAAGCTTGCCCCTAGCTCTATTTCACAAAATTAAAAAAAAAATCGTAAGACCAATTTTTGAAATGATTTATTAATTTGCTAAATTTAAAAATAATCTTTTTCACAATTTTCACGCTTTCAAAAATTGTCGTAGATATTGTACTCCACTATAGCTAATACCAAACCAAATTTCATCCCAATATGACAACTCGTTGATAAGTCTTAATATTCAAAAAATTGTATTGGCCCCCTATTTGAAACTACACAGTTCGGAAAAAAGGCGTTAAGCAAAGACAGTAGATATAACAATGTACCGACAAGAATGTGAAAAGCCAACAATGACGATTGTTCGTCCAGCAGGTGGCGATAATCCGCTACACCTCACTGTATTTCTTCTTCTCAAGTTTATAAATCCTGTGCGCTATATTTCTACAATTAGAGGAAATCATAGTTTTTTTTCGGTTCAAAAAGGAAGTAAAATATTCAAAACAACACAACGAAATGTCAAATGTGGCAGCGATTGCAGAGCCTCTTGCAGAAAGTACATTGTTAGGCTAGGTTCACACGACGTCTATTCGATTCGATTTTTCACGTATATGGTTTTCTCGAATACGAGACAAGCATTTCACACGGCGACCATTTCATTCGTTTTTTTCACGGCCGAGAACCATAGCGGTGACGCGGCCAGGTCAGCTCACAGTGGCTCAGTTTCACATCAGCCCCCATCATGGATCCACCTATTCCACTTCTTTTATATTGGTATAGAAAGCAACGCTCCAGGAGGTGCTGGGTTCATCCTTTACTGAAGTCTGGCCCACAACGAGAAAAAAGATTTGAAAAGTTTTTCCTATCCCTGAGACACGATGAACAGAAATTTTTTAATTATTTTCTGATATCAAAAGCTAGCTTTGATGATTTATTAGCAAGACTAGATGATTCGGCCCTATCGCGTACGGATACAAATATAAGGTTATGCATCAGCACTAAAATGAAAGTCGCCATTTGTTTAAGGTATGTATGTTTTTATTAATACAACATTATATAGGTACTAAACAAAAAATATCAAAATTAAAATGTTGTGTAATCAATATTGCCATCATCGGAATAGGGTGATAATAATGAATCTGGGGAAGCTTGGGAGGCTGGACTTGAATTTGAAAGATAGACGTAGCTTGTACTTGGAATACCTGATCTGTTATCTACGTAGTCCCTATTAAAATAGTCTGTATGGTAAGGTGAAGAAACTTGAGAACCTGGAGCTGTCTGTTGTTGAGTATTACTGCTGTTTTTTATTTCCTTCATCAGCTTAAGAACTCCTAGTTGAAACTCTATTACTTGGTCGTCATCAAATTTGTCTATTGTCGGAAGTAAACCGTTAAAAAATGAAATGTGTCTGTTGACCGGTCCAGCTTGAGATGGGAAAGAATCCATAAATTTTATCATTTTAGCGTCCACAGAGGATAACTTCGAAATCGATTGTCTTTTAGGTGGGGGTTTATTGGGTTGGACGGGTGGTTTACGTGATTGAAATGCCTGCTCTTCATTATTTTCAATCATAGAGTCACTGGGTTGCATGGAACTCGTGCCTTCACCACCACAAAGTTCTTCAATCGTTTCTGCCGTAGCAAATACTACTGACCGTTTCATTGGGCTTTGCAATTTGTTTAAGAAACAAAAGTTGTTTGTGGTAAACGTAAGGTTTGGCAGTTGTAGCTCCACTTCCAGATAGCTTTTGGCCTTCTATTTTCTTTACAGACTTCAAGAACGTGTCCCTAATGTATGTTCATCTTTTCACTGTCTTCTTGGCTGTAACAGACAAAACCGCGCTATTAGTGCAATCAATATTATTTTAACAATTAAAATGTACTATTGAAAAGCGTGTAATCAAATGGATTTAGTTGGTGGCCAGGTTGATAATGTACCCTTTCATTATGTATGTTAATCATACTTTTAATCAGTAATCGCACTTCTTTGTTTTTTGTTTTGTTTAAGGTACTTGGCAACAGGTTGTTCGATGAAAGATCTTCATTATACGTTTAGAGTGGGAACTTCCACAATAAGTGGAATTGTAAATGATGTATGCTCGACGCTATGGGATATTTTACATGAAGAACTTCTACTAATACCAACTACAACCCAGTGGGAAGAAATCGCAAAGGGCTTTGAACAAAGGGTAAATTTCCCACATTGTATAGGCGCTATTGACGGAAAGCATATACGGACTAGGAAACCTGAACACAGTGGATCTTTATATTTTAATTACAAGGATTACTATTCTATTGTGCTACTTGCAATTGTAGATTCAGAATATAAATTTGTGTGCGTAGACATCGGTTCTTACGGAAAAAATTGCGATTCATACATTTTGAAACTCTGATTTTTGGAAGAAACTAAATGACGGTTCTTTACCAATACCTGACCCCAAACCGTTTACCGAGTCTGGAAATAGTGTGCCCTTTGTACTAGTAGGAGATGAAGCATTTGCCCTGCACAATAACCTTTTACGTCCTTTCGGAGGTACTCACTTAGATGAACGTAAAAAAAATTTCAATTATCGCTTGAGCCAAGCTAGAAGATATGTCGAATGCGCGTTTGGAATCATGGCAGCAAAGTGGAGAATTCTACAAAGGGCAATTGACACTTCATCTTCTTTAACCGTCGAAATTGTAAAAATATTATTTCACAATTTTGTCCGCGATCGTGACGGCTTTCATTTTGATGATTCTAGTGCAATGTTAACAATGAACAATTTACGAAACGAGCGAAGGTCACGTGGAGGAGTTCAAGCCAATCATATCCGTTCAACATTTGCTGATTATTTTGTATCTCCTGAGGGGTCTGTACCGTGGCAAAATGAATACATTTAATTATTAGTAATAATAAACTGTCTACTTACCATATTCTTGTCTTTTCTTTTCTTGCCAAGTCTCGAAATCTGGATAAGACAAGAATTTTGCGTAGCAACTTTATTTTTGTAACTGTCCAATGACTTATCCCATAAATTCGCTCGTTCTTCAATCAGTGAAATAAATAGATCGACCGATATTGGGAATTCGTCCTCCATTGTGAGACATGTGCTCACTACAACTATCGGTGCATGAGTTCGGAAGAAAGGTTTGTGTGAATGACACCATCTAAAAGTAAGCGCCACTGCATCCCGTATTCGAGTATATCGTTTCGAGATTTCTCGAATCGCAGTGACAAGTTCGGTCAGTATACGGGAAAAAATATTTCTCGAATACGAGATTTTATCGCATGGGCTCAGTGTGAACAACTTAATACAATTTTCACTGCCACTGTTCTATTCGATAAAATCTCGTATACGGCATACGGGAAAAATAATGCCGTCTGAACGTGGCCTTATGGTTTATTGTTTTTTGAGAAACGTCAAATCATGTCGGTACTGTCGTAGACCTGCTGCCTTTGGCGTTAGGCCGTCAAGATTACCTTAGCGCCCTCTATCAGACACAAATTTTATCATTACCACAATACTAGTATCGATAGGCGAAAAATGTAAAAAAGAAAATACTTACACTCTGGTCACTAATCCTTATCCCATAAATAAGATAATCGTGTTTGGGTTTAGCAACTTCCTGACCAGGAGCTGTCGAGGGCGAAGCCCGCTGTCTCTTTCGTACGGACACGTTGCTAAGCCCACCACCACCAAGTGGTACCCAGCCACCTGAGCTGTCGTCTCGAGACATCACCTGCGCACGTACGCGCACCAGGTACCCACTGAAATTTTTTGTGTTAATTCATCAAAAAATAATTCCATTTCTGTAATAAAAAAGCTAATTTTTTAATAAAATTGATCCAAATATTAAAATTGACACAGTTTATGTAGATCAAAATCCAAAGTTTGGTGGGCTAAATAATTACCGCCAAAAAAGGGACGCGATATTGACGTCATCGCTAACATTTGCCCCTCCTTATTTCCCCTCTGACTCGCACGTGCCCGCTCGCGGTTCCTGATATAGGTAAATGGGTGGGAAGTTCAACGCCCGATTGAACAGCAAAAATTTCTCAATTTGTAAAAGGCTTGGGGATGAATGGGATAAATGATTGGATAAACGTACTTTATATTTACATAATATTGTTTCAAAAGTAAGGGAAATTATTATTGCGTGATATTATTACATATAAGCCTTATTACATTTATCACACGTTGTTACAAATTAGATACTATTACGCTGTATTATCATTACTGGTAGTAATCAAGTAGGTAATTTGTCAATATAATATAATGCTTTATTTGCACACCATATACTTTTTTCCGTCTAGCTGGACATAATACAGGGTGGAGACAAATGATAGGGTATATTTCTCACGCGCAAAAACGACGAAAAGTCTGTATATCAACATATGTACTCAAGTTAGCGGTTGCCTAAATACAGAATGTAGAAATTATAATTTCTTTCTTTCTTAATCGTTTCCTCAATTACCGACCGGACCGGTAATTTATTTAATTTTTTTTAATTTCTCAAAATCAACTGGAAGAAATTTAATGAACTTTTCAGGGTATATATCACTGAAAGAGGGGCACATTTAACAATGATTCTAATGTAAATATGATAAATCCAGTGTCGTAGAAAACTGAATAACGTGCCCCCTTCTTAAAAATATTTGAGACAGCCCTATATTTTCAAAAATTTTAAATTTCTATTTAATTTTCAATAAAAAAGCACTTGAAAAAGTGGGCACTTTCTTTAATCAGTTTCTACGTCACTGGATTGTCATATTTACGTTATACATTAAATATGCCACCAGCAGTATACGATACGATCGGATTTGCTGGTTGTTTCAGGTGCTTACGAAGATACAAATAACATACATTTACTGGATTTTTTATATTACACAGAGCAATCAAAAAAACTTCCAAGGGTGGCTCTTAAATGCCATTATTTTGAAATTACTGCAAATAACTTAAATTGTGTATCAAGGATGCGATTGTTTTCACCACCCCCTCGATTGAGTTTTTGTTTATTGCTCTGTATAATTTGAATGTACAGAGTGGCTAGGAAAAACCCGGCCACTTTTCTTGCGGCGGTCAAGAGATGGCGCTTTTGTAAAGAAAAATTAAATTAAAATACTGGCAACAACGCAGAATCCAAGACGTTTTAGTTATTAAATACGCCCCATATTAAATCAAAACAACTAAAACGTCAGTATTTTAATTTAATTTTTCTTTACTAAAGCGCCATCTCTTGACCGCCGCAAAAAAAGTGGCCGGGGTTTTCCTAGCCACTCTGTATTTTAATAATATTGACAAACCAAAAAATTTTTTTTGGTCAAAAAAAAACGCTCGAAAATTTTGGCAGCAGCTTTAAAGACGGCTTACTAGTTACGGCAAAACCTAATGCCGGGCAAATATTTCCTTCGGTATTTTCCCACGCTACCTATGCTAGTTATGCAATGCACTTATGTTCCTGTTTATCACGTTTTATTGTTGTAAAATGTAATGTAAAATGTTATTTCTCAAACATTACAAATGGAAACATTCCACAATCGGACCCAACAACATTTTTACCTCGATTTTTTACTTAATATTTAAAATACCTAGGTGTTAAAAAACATACATAGTATCAGCTATTACGGGAAAGCACAAAAGCTAGCACAGACCTCTGCAGGGGAATCCCCAACTTGTAAACCCCATGACTTAAACACAGCGGAGTGGGCTCGCTTCTACATAGATACCTATATACGTTATGGCATCGTGAAGAATGGGCGAAACAACACGCCAAAAATTAAAGAAAAGCAATGCCTAACGGCTAGTTACAAGTTGCTCTTCGGACATCGGACCAAAAACGCCGTAAATAGTTAATTTGAAAAGTTATCAAAAACGTCCAAATACTGAAAAATATATTTTTCATTTAGAGCTAATTGATAGGCGTAGTTAAAATCACGTAACTTCCGGAAAACGCGTTGTTGATATTAAAAAATATCAATTTTTAAAAATTTTAAAATGATTTAAAATTATCTTTATACTTCAGCAGAAGTATGGAAAAGTAAAAGTGATTAGCGCAAACAACGTATTGTTACATTCTTAGTGAGCCTTGAATAATTTTATTAGAGAATATTACAACTTATTACGAGCAATTACGCGTTATTACTATATTATCAAAAAGTTACTAGCGTCACAGCAGTTTAAAAGTAAAATAAAATATATACATAAAAATGCGTTTTGATAAGTATTATGTTCTATTTTTATAAATTCCTTAGGTGTAAAATGCAAATAAAATGTTAAATGTTTTACATCAAATTTGGTTGCAAAACATTACCTGCGTCAAGACAGTTTGGCGGTAAAATCATTGATATATACATAAAAGTTTTCTGTTTAAGATGAGAACTGGAGTTGACTTCGAGTCAACTGAGATATGGTGTGGTGTTTTCCAGTACAACATTAAAACTTTTCCGTTTTTCCATAAAATATCCAAGTTATGACAAAAATTCAGCTTAGTAGTTTTTGATGAATACACCATCTGCTACAGTTCTCAGTTAGTTCTTTTTATAAATGTAGTTTGCATTGGAGGGTCGAGTGGGTTCAGAGGGGTGTCTATTTTTAAACTCTTTCACATTTAGACTAGGTACTTTCCATCGATTCCGTCACCGTTCATAACGAGCGTGACGTCATTCATTCGTGAAGGGTGTTGTGACCTATGTTGTGTGCCGACAACAGCGGGCAACGTTAACAAATTTCTGCACCCCCACGTTTCTGCCCGAGTTAACTTGAAAGGGCCAATTATGCTGCAAAAACTCCGCACAAAACTCTCAAATGACGTTATTTCACTCAAAAGTCGGAGATGAATTTCTAAAGCTGCTGATTGAAAATATCGAAACAAAATAAATAAAAAGGCTTTAGAGAAGCGGCAAGGTATGTATTTTTTCTCATAAATGAGCTGAAGGACGCAGAAGTTGTTACAAATGAGAACCAATTAAAGGAAAATGTCAAACTTCAAAGTATAAATAAGGTGATAATTAAAAGAAAACAAAATATAAAGCAATCTGAAAAAAGTAAAAAATATCCAGAAGTAAAACGGGGAACCACCAAAATCAAACTTTAACAACATCAAAGAAAACAAATCAATTACATCACAAAATAATGAAAATCCACAGGAAGATGGGAAAAACAAGTGCTATAGCAAAATTCCAAAACAAAAATTTTTGGGAAGGCCGAAAGAATGTTTCACTGCAGAAAACAACAAATCGTCTAAGAGGAAACAGAAGAGATAACAAAAAAGGATAAAAAGATCGCTACTCTGTATAAGTCTTCGGCTAAATATCCAGGTGTAGGTCATGTACCCTTTAGCGTTGGTGATAACCCTTACCGACAAAAAAATGCAGACGATAAATAACTATAACAAAAAATACCAAGTTAGTACTATAAAAAGACCAGAAAAAATACCTGAAAAGCCTCATTTACACTATATTATTTCCATGACACTCATAAACACTTAAAAAATCACTTAAAATGGGTGCGTATTAATTCCACCAACACTTGAAATTTATAAATTTCTCACAGGTGCATCAAAGACAGAATGTAGCAACAAGCGGAATGAAGAAGAGTGGGGGAATGACGTCAACGAGGACAGCGAGGAGTCAAAGCCATGCGGTTTCAAGTGGTGGGGGAAAACGATGAATCTAGGACTAGCTTCATCCTTATGACGTCACTAGGTAAAATTAGGGTAAACACGGGGCTGTTGTGGAGTGGCAAAAATCTGTAGCGTTTGACCCAAATTTCACCATGAATGGCCTCGCAGGACGACAACCCTCCTTTAAATGGGTCAACAGCCCGGTTCGAAGAGCTATTTTTAGTATCAGGAAAATTCAATGGATATAAATATTTTTCTTGGCCCAAAGTCGATACCTGGACAACTTTTTGGGGCCACAAAAACAGAATTATACAAAATGGAACATTGGGCCCACATGCAATTCTAAAGAAACATTTTTGACAAAATCAGGTTAAAAAATAACAACGGAAAATAAAGAGAAGTAAGTGAACGTCTCCGTTACTCAGCGGGTAAAAATTTAAATCAAGACAAACATTTTTGGTAACAATTTGTAAACTTGAGAAATTATATTTAAATGTAGAGAAAATTTAAAGTTATTAAAATTAAAAACAAAAGCTTCATTATTGAAAAAGTATGAAATAAAACGAAGCCATCAATAAACACTTCTACCACAAAGGAAAACCACGTGCTTTTGTCCGAAGTGGGGGAAATGACGTCAGACATACGAATTCAGGGGAGCAAGCCAGGCGGGTTTCTGATTGGTCGAAAATCGGGGCGGCGCTGGAAGGATGACAAAGGAAAGCCTATGGAAAAGGGGAAAGAAAAGTGCCGGGAAATTGTAGTCGAAGTGGGGGGAAAATCGCGGCACGGTAAACGCGAGACGTTGGTAATGCATTTCGTGACCCAGTTAGAGCATGAATGGCTACTGCAGAGGGTAACAACCCCCGGGAAGCCTCGAATTAGGTCGTGACACTTCCCAAACGGCTGGGGCTGGAGGATTCGAGCTATATTTAGAAGGGGGCCTCAGCCGGAGCTAAAACAAGAACCGAATTTTGCCGCTAACCTGAATGGAAGCTGTGAACTCCTGATCCACATTCGCTCCAGAAAAAAACACCGGCCTACTTTGACCCAAATTCGGGAGGCCAGGGTAATACTGCTCGTATTTGGATTTGAAAATCGATGTTTCCCTGTTTTGGGAAGGCGGAACGGACCTTTCATAAAATGGCTACGAGTTTATCAATGGCGCATTAATTTATTATCTACACATCTCACAATTTCGTAATGATAAGCAATTGCGTGGAGAAGAAAAATAGTACGTCAATAAGCTGACAATTAACAGGTTACTATGAATAATAAAAAAATGTCATCCATACAAATTTGGGTGAAGATTTCGATAACACAAAGGTTAATTAAATAATTAAAATTACCGGCATGTTTGAAAACATGGACTAGATAGACAGATAGTGCAATTTAATTTATATAAAATAATACAAATTATATACAAAGTTTTCTATATTAGCTGAGGTAAGAGATATCAAGTTGTCACAACAAATTCCAGTCATCATGAATTATTTATGATTGATAGCTCGTCAAAAAGGCAATCACGTTCAATATAATAATATACTTTCATTTTGGTCAAGGACTGGCTTGTCAAAGAACAACACACATACAAGATTTGAATTTAAAAGAGGTCTAATAATCGTGAACTGCACTTATTCGATTTGTTGATTGACAAGCAAGTACGTAATCGAAGTTCATATTTTTAGCAAATCCTCATTTCCTGCAATATTTCTCTTATCAAAACAGGGCAACGGACAGATAAGAAATTCAACGGCGATCGTATTTTTGCAAGGTATGACGTGGCCTGAAAGACCGAAAGACGGGGCCATCCGCCCACGCCAGGAATAAAGAGCTTTCGCAAAAATGCGGGGCGTTCGTAAGCAAAAGAACGGATGTACACTTCCTGTCTAATCCACACACAGCAACTGTTTGGTTGGTAGACCCACATAAATCCGTACACAAAAAGAACATTTGGAATGGGCATGACCGGTTTTACTACAACTGCAACGGTAGTAGTTTAACAAACGTAACATGTATTATACCGGGTGTTCCATATTTGAAGACTACCAAGAAAATCTGGACAGTTACACTTCGTTAATTCAAATCACTATTTTGTGAATCTTGACACTACCAAGGACGATGTGGGAGAAATGTGTTCATTGTTTCGGTGTGCATAAGGGCAAACAAAAAGAAAATAAAAACAACAGAATTAGAGCGGTTTTTTCCCTTAAGTGATTCCGTTAATTAAAAATTAAGGCCACGTGCTGTTAATGTTGGTAGCTAATGAAATTTATAGAAGAGACAGCCCATTAAAAATTAACCGACGTATGAGTATATGTGACCCTGCGTATTTCGCAGAATTGTCAGAGCACATATTCACTCACTATTCGCATTAATTATGAAAAACCAGGAAGCTTTCATTTCGTCATCATCATCCACACGTTTTGTAATATTAACAGTCGATTTCTGCGAAAAACGCGAAGGAAAAATATTGCAGTATATCCACCCACCTGTATGCTTTTAATGCGACAATTTGCATTCATTACAAAGATTTAATAGTTGCAACGATTGGTACGTGATCTATACTAGGTACATATTTATTAGATGCCTTATCTCTTCCTGTTTTTGAGATTTTCAAGTGCTGCTGATTACAGCTTCCGGTGCTCTTAACAGCTAACGATGTATATGTTCAATGTAGGAATACTTCTGCTATTACAAACATTACTGGGACAAAAAAGACAAACTCAAACATACCTTAAAATAGAATGAAGCTGATAAAATGAATATGTTTCAAACAATCAAATGACACAACTGTATAATAACGTAAAGTGCGAAATCTATTAATAAAAAAAATGAATTTATTACAATCTAAAGAGCGCTGTAGTCCTAGGCTCATTAATAAGAAACTGTTTAGCAATTTACTTAACCCGTCGTTATTAATATGCGGTGTAACATACCCCACATGTCATAAAAAGTAGAATACTTTTCTAACGAGCATGAAAATTCTCAGTGGCTTACAAAAAATATTATTTTATATACTTTTTTGTTAACTTTTCAAGAGTCCTTTTCTTATATTTTTTTATTAATAAGAAATTGGTATTGAGATGTATTACACCCCACATTAGCACTGCCGCTGTAATTTTTTATGCAATTTTATGCCTTAGGCCAGGCATGGGCAACCTACGGCCCGCGGGCCGTATGCGGCCCGCGTACAACTTTTTTCCGGCCCGCCGGACATGTTTTATTTAACCATCAAGCCGGCCCGCTAGACCGATTATTATTTTAAATTAATACAAATAAACGACAGTAACAATTTGTTTTTGTTTGAGAGAAAAATGCGGACTACGCCGGCTTTATGCGAAAGTGAAATATTCTGTATACTTTGTTGAATTTTTATATTTTAAAAATATATTGATTTTTTCGAACTTATTTTTGTTGATTACGTTTATTAAAAATATTTTTCCAAAAAAAAAGTTTTTTTTATATATATTTACGGCCCGCGGTACATAAATGAATCTTCAGTTGGCCCCAGCTACTCAAAAGGTTGCCCATGCCTGCCTTAGGCCTTAGTGTATCTCGTATTCCACTTTGTTTGTTTGGACTATGCACGCTGTTTGACTGAGCAAGTCCCAGCTATAGTTCAGTTTTTTTTAAAACAAGGTCGAGAAAAAACAAACTACAACAGTGACAGATATAAATTGTACTCTTTCAAATGTAACACCCTGTATGTATATTTTTAGCATTTGTGGTAGACATTGAAATTCTCTTATTTAATTAATTACAATGATGTCACTAAGTGCACGTCCATTAGCAAAATTACCTACTAATTATAAAAATAAAAATTGATCTAGTAGTCACGTATTACGTTTTCTTTCCAGTGTTCAGAATAATTTTAGTCTACTAAAACTGAGTGTTACTTGTCAGAGCAGCTGCAGATCATTGTACAGAGAATTTTAATATCTACCACAATTGCTAAAACCATACAGGGCGTTATAATTGAAAAAAGTTCAAGCTTTTGTTTAACTTTTCTACTTGATCTTCAACTGTATTCTGGTTAATTGGTTACACCCGTAAAGAAATTTTGTTTTAAAAGCTTGTTTGTTTGTGCAAAAATAACTGAAATAGTAGGTGGGGCCTGCTCAGGCAAACATCCCTTATGCCTTGGGGTGTACTACACCCCACCTTAGCACAAACTTTATAATTTGGTTTATGCGAACGCCAATATTCATAGCATGTTCAACAGGTAATACACGTCTGCATATTTGCACCTACATGATTTTGGTTTTAACCAGTAGACTCACATACCTTTTTTGGTAAAATTATCTTGTTTCACTATTAACAAGAGCAGCAACTATCAATTTACATAAAGAGATGCTCAAGAGTCAATGATGACTTAATGGTATATAAAAGAACATTGGGGTTTATTACACCCCACGTAAGCGAGTAATTCAGCCTCACTTTATAGCTGCTCTCAGTTAATACTAAGAAATATTATTAGTACAAAAAGAAATTCAATCTACCGGAAACTTCAAAACTACATAAACAAAACTTGGTACAGCAACTTCAATTTAAAAAAAAAGTTATAATAAAATCTTTAAATATGAAAACTGTTTAGATACATCTTCATTCTACAGTTTTTTATTTGATGTATTTTTGAAATTTATAGTTTAAAAAACTACTGAATTTTGAAAAATAGATGTGTTAATTATTTCAATTTTTACAGCATAGGTTGTAGCATTACTTTTACTGCAGCTAAATAAATATGCAAAACAGCTTAAAACTAAAAAGCTCGACAAAAAATTTAATTTTCAAACGTTACAATGACATAAATTGTGGGTAGTTCTGGTTAAGGAAAAATACTTAAAAATTAAAAACAAAATTAGGATCAATTATTACAACTTTACAAGCACCAATTGTGTAAAAGGCACAACTAGCAACAGCAAAAATTAAATTTTCTATGAAAATATATCAAAAAGACTATATTAGACGGTGTTAAATGCAGGTTGGAAGTTCCCACCCTGAAGCTGGTTAGCCTGTTTTAACCCTAACAATCTATGGATTTCCAAAGCTTTGCCAAGGCGTTGTATGTAAAAAAAGGATACGTTTTCGAAGCAGCCTTTTAAATAATTATGAATGGAACACTACTGTAAGCTTGTGTACAGCAGATTAAAAGAGAAAAATAAAAAAAAGTTGGTTAATCGGAAACCCAACCTCTCAAGTTAATCGGGGCAAAGATAAGCCGTTCATTCAATATTTTGTAGATGAGAGTCAAGTGTGGGGGCGTACATAACTATAATAAGCGCTGGATGTAAGTGTGAATGCACTGGGATAGCGTAAACGACCGAAAGATTCATGAATGAGACCCATTGATTACTGTAGCAATAGTGTGAATGATCATACATCGACACGGACGATAGGCGATTATAAAGACAAGACCGGGCCGCTAGTTAAGCTTGTATCTCTTCTTAAGTGGACTCATTACGCGTTGTTAACTGGCAATTATCTCAATTTCGTGTCAAATGCTGGATGCTCTAAAAATGGAGGCCGAAGTGCAACATCCCCGTAAGTTAAGGGTGTAAACAATTGAAGGCGAACTATACTTACTCTTCATATCCCTCGGTCATGGTTGGAAATTAGGAATATCCTACAGCACGAGGGGTTTTTCTTCCTCAACACCATTTTTGCACCACATCAAATCAACTTTACCATACAAGCAAAACCATTGAACTAAATTACTGTTAATTCTGTCAACTCTTTTTTAATGCGCTTGCGTCGACGCTAGCGCCTCCCAGTTTTGGAGCCTGTAAACTAAAATTGCGCGCGAAAATCGTTTATCGATTAAATTGTTATTACATTGCAAATTTTTATCACAATTTAGAACGATTAAATGAAACTTTTTTTATACCCTCACCGCAATTACAATACGATAATGCATTTATCAAGAAGTCTTACGTTTCCCAGATTCTGTACCATGGAGATCATTGGTAGCATCGAGGAGTTTTTTTAATATAGGCGACCAAAAAAAAGACAGGCCTCATATTTTAAAAAAAATTACGAACTTGAAATAACATTATTAATAAAATTTTGAAAAATAATACAAACTTGTACAAAAACAATGTGTTTTCTGGAGACACCGGGTGTTCATCCGAAAATGTCCATTAGCCAAAAAAAGCGAGACTTAAAATTTAAAAAAAAATTCAAACTTTGAAATAACATTTTAATTTTGTAGAATAATACAAGGATTGGACCTGAACTTGTACAAAGAAAATCTTTTGCAGTGATACATAGGAAGTTCATCCGAAGATGTTTCCTATTGCCGGCTTCGTTATTAAAGGTATTAATTAATACATGGTCGATTGTATGTCGAAAAGGTTTACTTTTTTCCTAATTTTTATGGACTTTGCAGGAAAACAATGCAACATCTAGTTTACGACATATCCCACAAAACGTACTCTTTTTAAAACGAATATGCTTTACAGGGTGTAAACAAAACATGACTCATTGCCTCTGTTTCTTTATTTATTAATTTAGGCAAATAAAATTTTGTGCAGGCGTTATCCTAACGTGCAGTGGTACACAAAATATCAGTAAAAAATGGCGAAAAAGATGTTTGTGACGTAACAGTGGCGGCACTACGGGAGCCCTGGAGGATCCTGCCCCTTTCAGAATTGTACTGTGCCTCTTGCGTGCCTCCAACAAAACCTTTTATGTTTGATGGCGCCATCAAATCATTAATATGCGCTTAAGAAAAATACAATAATTTTAGTTTATCAAAATTTTCTCAATTTTTGCACAGTTGATGAACCACAGTCTACATCAGATGATTATTTGCAAAATCTTTAATAAGGAAGGTTCATTTATTATAGTAAAATGCGAAGTTACAAACCAACTTTGTTTTGGTTTGGTCGCTGTTTTTTACGAACTTGGGTAAGCTAGAACACCACTGAAATGCAAAATATCAAATTACGCTTTTGTTTAGGGTAGCAAACATCTGCTAAAATTTCATGAAATAGTTCTCTCGTTATGCTTACACCCGCAATCAACATCAAATAAATAGCGCCAAATTCACAATTTTAGCGTAATACAAACATAAATATTATTAAGTTGATCATAATTCCGTTTGCAGAAACGACTGGCCATTTTAAATTGTTCAATAAAAAAACACTGCATTTTCAATTGTTTAATAAAAAAAAAACATTTTGTATTCTAAATTGTCAAGTAAAAAAAATTCCCTGCAATGTAATCTGATTTGATACATACATACAATGTAAATAAAATAGCAATAATAATGTCTAAATTTACTAAACGTTGGGTATTAGGAATAAAAAAGTTATAAAATTTATAAAACATCTGCGTTTGAAGTGCCCCCTTAACTTTAACTATAAAATAAAATAAAATGTTCTAGCCCCCCCCCCCTCCCGCTGATCCGTAAATGCCCGTATACCACTTGTATTATTACACATACAATCCCCACAGAACATAAAACCATTGCACTCACCATCTAACATGATAAGATAAGAAAAATAGGGGGTTGACCCAGACAAAATTGCAGCATGCTGATTTTTGTGGATTTTGAATATGTTGCTCGGTACATTTTTCCGAACATTCTGACGTATAATTAAACGCCAATGTTGCAGTTTTGTGTAGATTGAACACTAGCCTCTAAGGAGTACCAATCATGCATGGTCATAGTTTATAAAGTTACCGCGGGGCGGCGCCACTCCGCAAATTTGACGTCTAGTAATTTGAACTCGACCATTACGATCTCAACAATAAAAATAAACTGCAAACTAAAGTGTAGTTACCTAATTTAAGCTGTTAAAGTAAATCCAACAATTAATCGCTGCAGCGATTGCTTCCCGTTTGAAGTGCAGCTTGAATTGATTGATATAACACGATAAAATTGTGCTTTTATAAATAAAACAAAATCATAAAAAATGTTTGATTTTATTTTTTAACATAAAATTGATACAAATTTTTTCACTCAACCCGCAGTGGCAGTTTAAGTTAGTTTTTAGTAAGGCTGCGAACTTTTCAGATATTCATTTAAACTTTTCTTCGAATTAGTATTTGAATATTTGAATATTTAAATGTGTTTGATTATTCAAATATTTCAAGTATATAAAAATATCTTGTCAAAAATCCATGCATCCATCCAATACAGCTTCTATAAGTACATTGTTGGACATAAGCCTCCTCTAATGTATTCCAAACTTGTCTATCCTTAGCTTTATTTATCCAGTTTCCAGCTATCCTCTTAACGTCATCAGTCCAGCGGGTTGGCGGTCTCCCTCTGCTTCGTTTGTCCTCTCTTGGTCTCTATTCGATTATCCCTTTTGTCCATCGGTTGTCCTGGAATCTTGCTACTTGACCGGCCCACTTCCACTTTAGTCTTGCTATTCTTTCTATATCTGCTACTCCGGTTCTTTGTCTTAATTCGATATTAGGTATTCTATCTCTTCGTGTGATTCCAAGAATGGACCTTTCCATAGCTCGTTGCGTTACTCTTAGCTTATTTATTGTTTTTTTGTTAATGTCAATGTCTCTGCTCCATAGGTAATGACAGGAAATACGCACCGCTCCAGTACTTTTCTTTTCAGACATATTAGCGTATCCTTGTTTTTGAGTATGTAGCGCAGTTTACCAAAGGCTGCCCATCCGAGACCAATACGACGACGTTTCATTTTACAGGTCTGATTGTCTCTCTCTAGTCTAATTTCATGTCCGAGATGTTTGTAATCAAAAACTTGTTCGATGACTTTGTCACTTATTGTTATTTCCCCACTTAGTACGAGGTTCGTCATAATTTTTGTTCTTCCGAAATTCATATCTAACCCTGCCTCTTTTGCTGCTACATTTAGTTCGTTCTCTCGTTCGCATCTCCAATGTTATTAGCTATGAGGACAATGTCTTCCGCGAATCGTAAGTGGTCTAAATATTCTCCATCCACATTTATTTCTATTTTGTCCCAGTTTAAAGTTTTGAAGATATATTCCAAGGTGGTGGTGAATAGTTTTGGGGATATGGTGTCATGTCGCCTTGTCGAATGCCTCTCTCGATTTTAAATGTTGCAGTATGTTGATGCATTTTAATACTAGCTGTAGCATTTTTTGTAAATGTGTTGTAATAATTTCGTGTATCTGTAGTCTATTCTGCATCCCTTGAGTGCGGACGAGCTGTTTATTATATTCTATTGTCTTCTCTATTAGCGTTTTTATTGTTTGGAGGTGATCGTTAGTGCCGTACCCCTTTCTAAAACCCGCTTGTTCCCTGGGTTGATAGAAATCTAATTTTGTTTCCAGACGTTTGCTGATGATTTTAGTGTAAAGTGTAAAGTGTATAAATGAGAAAGAAGACTTATTGGTCTATAGTTTCCAAGGTTCAAGATATCCCCTTTCTTATGTAGAATGATGGTTATCGCGTTATTCCATGTAGTGAGAGTGATGCTACTGTGTAAGCATTCGTTGAATAGATTTTGAATAGTTTGCTTCCATTTCTTACCTCCAATTTTTATGGCCTCTATAACTATTTGATCCTCCCCGGGCGACCTGTTGTTTTTCATTTGTGTTATCGCCGCATTTAATTCCTCCTTGGTTACATCCGGCAGTTCTTCAGATCCTTGGTTTAGCACCCTCTTTCTTCATTTTCGGCCTGGACTTCTTCCTCTTTTGTCCACCTGCTTCTGTATAGTTCCCTATATAATTCTTTTGTTACTTCAAGTATTTTTTTCTCTGTTGGTTACGGTATTTCCGTCTTTGTCTTTAAGCTTAAATATTTCTTTCCTCCTGGTAGATAAAGTGTGTGTTTCTTAGTACTTTTATATTTTTATTCTTCTCTATTGTTTCATTTATCTGTACGGTATTGAAGCCTCTTATATCTCTTCTAATTACTTTAGTTATTGTCTTATTTAGTTCTTTTATATCTTGTGGGTTTGCACCACTGCTCATTGTTCCTCCATAAGGATTTTTGTGCTTTGGCTTAGTTTTTCGTGTTTTTGGTTTGTTTTTGTACAATATTTCTTCTCTGCTACTTTAATGGCTTCGATTATTGTTCTAGATATTTGTTCGATATCTGTGTGCTGAGGTTGGTTTTTGTCTAGTACAGATGTGATTGTATTTTCGAAAGCTTGGATATCTTCAGGAGTTGTCCACTTTCTAAAAGATTGCTTTTGGGTCATTTTTTCTCTCTTCTTTCTCACGATCCTTAATGTAGCTCGGACTATTCTATGATCACTTCCAATCAATATATTGTTTATTACTGTGGCATCCTGTACAATGTACCTTTTGTCTGTAATGATGAAATCAATTTCATTTTTTGTGCGCCCATCGGGGCTCCTTCATGTCTATCTTCTATTTGGTTTCTTTTTGAAGAAGCTGTTCATTAGGTACAATCCATGTTGTTGCATAAAATCCACTAGGGTTTGACCTCTAGGGTTTCTGATCCCTATTTCAAAAGTTTCTAAAGGTGTTTCGGCTTCGTCCAGTTTATGGCTAACTTTGGCATTAAAGTCTCCTATTATAAGGTTAAAGTGAGACTTATCTTGTGTAAGAGCGGAGACGATATCTTCGTAGAATTCTTCAATTTCATCGTCGTCATGATCCGTTGTGGGAGCGTATGATAGGACGATCTTTATGGTATATCTTTTGTTTAGTTTTAGTGTGACATAGGCCACACGCGGCGATATGCCTTTCACGTCTATAACATTTTTGTATTGTTTTTTATGTATTAACAAGCCTACGCCTCCCTGGGCTTCTTTTTCCTTTCCTAATATGATAGAGAATGTGACCTGATTTTAACGTTGATAAATTTTCCCCTTTTCTATCTGGTTTCGCAGAATCCAATTATGTCCCATTTTATTTTAGTTTTCTAGTTCTAAGAGTTTTTCGTCTGAGGATAGCGTTTGAACATTGTATGTTACAATGTGCAGTTTGTGAATCTTTGCTGTGTATTCATGACGTACCAATTTTTTGTTCCTCCCAGAATCCATGGGACTGACTGATATTGTATCAGTGTGAGATTTTGGAAGTGTATCCATACTCACCTGGGGTACCATGTTTTTAAAAGCTGGCATTTCATTTCAGGGTTTTAGCCTTAAAACGCCACGGTAGCCAGGCGGGTTGGCGAGTTTGTTTATCAGCCGCTCCTAACCTGGAGAACAGTCGCTGTCGAGTAGCCGCTCTACGGGAGACAGACGCTCTCTCATGCTAGTTTTGGTCTACCCCGAGTATTTGATTTCCTCGGTACCACCCATATCTGGGAGGCATCTCCCTATCCGCCACCTGGGGAGGCGCCCGATAGGGGACTAGCAACCCCTCACGGGAAATACAGTTCAAAAATTGTATTAATTAATAAGTTATGTATTACTTATTAATTTTAATTTAACGTACGTAACAATAAAGTGCATAATTAAATATAGATAATTTAAAAAATAAAATTATTATAAAAGGATAGAGTTATTAAAATATGAAATAAAAGAAAATAAACATTCACAAACTTTGTACGACGAACTCTAAGTAGTAAATACATATTGATATTTAAATATTTGAATATTTGAGGAAGGAAAGTTTCCTGGTGGACTCAGGAACTCACCGTAATGAAGGGAAACACAAGGGAACTCTTAACAGAGCGAAAGCATCAGGAAATTAGGAGGAATACAGAAGATCCCTAACTGAGTACAACAAATCATTAAGAAGGGCGCGAAGAGCATCATGGAGGAGATCAAAAGAACTTCAGAATGTGCCAGACTCCACAAGATACTCTCTAAAGACCCCCAGTTCTCAATAAACACTCTAGATAGGAAAAACTGGAGAATACACGAAAGTTCTTTCTCCCCTGCTATGGAACCTTGTCGTAAACGGGCTTATTAATAATGAATTTTCTCCCCTAGGATACGCGGATGACCTGGTCATTCTAGTTGAAGGGAAGTTTATTAACATAGTCAGGGAACATATGCAACGAGCCCTGAACGTGGTAACAAGGTGGACACAAAGAGAAGGCCTCAACGTCAATCCTCAAAAGAACATAGTGCCATTTACGAGAAGGGAAAATGTAGAGAGCTTGGGACCTCTCTACCTTAACAGCAAACTAATTAATTTGTCGGGGGAATAAGGTATATTTGAGAGTTATTTTAGACTCCAAACTTACTTGGAACCAACATTTTAAAAATTCATAAAGAAAATCGGAGACCACCTTAACGGCAGTCAGACGAACCTACGATAAATCGTGGGGTCTAAGGCCGAGCATGATGCACTGGTTGTACACCAGGGTGGTCAGACCAGCCATAAGATACGCGGCCCTGGTGTGGTGGCCGAAGGTCAAACAGGAAACCACCAAATTAAGACTAAGCAAGATCAAAAGGCTTGCCTGTCTTGGTATTACGGGGCAATGAGAACAACGTCTACCGCAGCTATGGAGACTCTTCTGGACCTCACCCCACTTCATATTCTGATAAGGGATGAGGGAGGATTAGGACTATATAGGCTGCAAAATTCAACGTACCAACTAAGTACGGGTACAGAGCATACAAGCTTTATTAGTAGCATAGGAGGTTCTCAACTTGAAATGAGGACGGACCATATGACTCCAAAACATCTAGTAGATGCATTTTTTAAGGTAATAATAATCCAGGATCGCAAAGACTGGACAGAACCTAGACAGGGTCGCCGAATGTCAAATCTGGTACACGGACGGTTCAAAATCAGAGACGGATACTAGAGCAAGCATATACGGCGGAAAACCAAAAGAAAGTCTTAGCTATCATATGGGCTAGTACGCCTCCGTATTTAAAACGGATATATATGCGATTTTACAAAGTTCGCGGGAAAATAAAAGAAGGATTTATAACAATAAGCACATCTACATTTTGTCCAATAGCCAGGCGAAATGCAGACAACACCAGATTGTCCCGTCCCTTTTACAATTAAAGATACAACATGTACAGTTTAAAAATAAGCACTTAGGAAATATCTTCCAAAAAAAATACCGAAATACCTATATAGTTTCAAAATAAAACGTTAAATTTATTAAATGATTGCATTAAAGAAGAGGTATTTTTAGAGAAAGAGAGGGAGATTGCAAAACAAAGGTATAACATAAAACGTCATACATTAGATGACATTGTTCTCCAACACTGTAGAAAAGAAGAAGAGAAAATAGAAAGAAAGTTTGGGAAAACAAAATCTAGACAAGTGAAGAAGATTCAGAAACTATTTCAGGAAAATGGAAAAAAAGAGGTTAAATGCGGAAAGTAACCAAAACGATAATTGGATAAAAAAAATCTTACACAGACGGTAATTCCGATAAGTGTTTAGGATATACTTAAGTTAGGCGCCAGAGTGGCCGAGTGGTTAAGGCACTTGGCTGCTACGCGGAAGGTCTTGGTTTCAAACCCGAAGACGGATGCCTGGCGAGCGGCCTACCCAGTCGCTCTTTAAAAATTGGGAACCAAACCCCTCGAGGGGTGAGGGAAGTAAGGCAGCCGTCTAAGGCGTGGTGCTTACCACACCACCCCATACTTCGTATAAAAGTGCGAGACGGCTGGGTATCGGAAGCGATGGTACGGTGGCCCTGACCCACCGCATTGCAGGCCGAACTCCTCATTGGAGTGTAGTGCCACCGACTTTACTTTAAGTTAGAACCCATTTATTATTGCTATTTATTATAGCGATAAAAAGGTCTACCTGTGAATGATGCAATTGCAAGTATTGAATATCAAATAGAACGCAAAACCGAATTAGAAAACAACAGGGTAAAAGTATGCTCTACAATAAAATACTTTAAAAATAAACCTACAAAATTCACACCAGACTAGAAAATTATAGACAAAAAAAATAAAAGAAACCAAAAAATTTCTGTAAGAAAATCCAGATATATGGGTCTTAAGTGCGGACAAATCAAAACAAACAGTATTAATGAATAAGAATCAATATGAAGAAAATATGACAAGGTTATTGTTACTAGATACCGAAACCTATAAAAGACTAAAGAAGGATCCTACAACAAAAAACCAAACATGTAATAATCAAATGGCGAGAAGAACTACATATAGATATAAAACGGCTAGCAAATTAAAATTAAACAACGCACAACCCCCAAGAATTAATGGTTTGCCGAAAACTTATAAAGAGGGTATTCCATCGAGACCAATTGTAAATTGCATATAGTCACCGTTTTACAATTTAAATAAATATTTAGCTAGTAGTGTTCAAAATTTAATGAGACAAAATGGAGCCGCCGCGGCCGTGCAAGACGCATGGGCGAATTTGTGGAATATATCAAAAACAAACAAATACCTTAAAACTACATATTATTATCCTTAGATGTAATATCACTATGCAGCAATACCCCCACAGATAATAATAGAAATATTAGAAAAAAAAAGTGGCTAGAGTTACAGGAATTTACAGATCTACCAAAAAACGAGTTTATAAAGGCAGTGTAAACTTGTTAGCGTCATCGTAATTTACTTATAATGGGAAATTTTAAGAACAGAATTTTTGGGTACCGATGGGAGCACCTTATAGTCTGGTGGCTGCAAATTTAGTATTAGACGAGATAGAGACAACAATACTAACTGAAACAGATATCTACATACTATGCTACAAACGATTTATGGATGATGATGATAGTCCCCAAAGGTGGGAAATAGAAGTACTAAAAATTTAACTCATACCACAACAAAATTTAATGTACCTACACTGGAAAGGGAGAGAAACCAATAAATAAATTTCTTAGATCTCACGATAGGACATCAAAACCAAAAAAAAAATGGGCGAAACAGGTCGCTGGGACTTTTCCATACTTTGTACGTTTTAAGTATTTTCGCGTCAAGAAGTGATTGAAACTTACATCTAGTCATCTCCAACCGGTACAAGCCGCTCCGCCCGCTTCAGAAACAAGACGTTGGTTACGTACGGCGCGGCGCGTGCCACTACGTGCAACCGCTAGTTATGTAAAAATGCGCTTACGACCTCGGGTAAAAAATGGCTATAATAACTTTATTTATAGAGTTATCAAAAATATGCAAATGAAAAATATTTTTGTATTAGAGATAATTAATAGGCGTAGTTAAAATCACGTAACTGACAGAAAACGCGTTGTTGATTTTAAAAAGTATCGTTTTTTTTTCTTAACTTTTATAATATCCTAATAAGGTACTTCAAATAATCTATCGAACTGATAAAAGTTTATAACGATCGGCGTTTGCGTTTTTGATTTCAAATTTTTCAAAAATTCCTGGAGAACTACAGAGTTAAATTTTGGAGATTAGTAAAGAAAATTTGTATTTCATTGCAAGCTCTATCGGCTCAGAAAGTTTAACAAAAAATGGTGTGAGCAGTTTTTGAGGAACAATTTTTTAAAAAATCCAAAATTTTCAGCCGCTAGTATATTTAAAATTATACTTCTGCGACTCGTCCTCCTAGATCAATTTCATTTTAACTATGTAGTATCGCTCTTACGCACAAGATGTCACAAAAATTTAAAGGAAGAAGATTTCAACTTACCATCGTGTTCCCTCACTTCTCCGATCAAAAGTCAAGGCTTCATTACGCTTTTTGTGCGCAGATGTCAGTATATAAAAAAAAAGTTTCTATAAATTTACATAAATGTTTCTTTTCCGTCCGGCTATTTATCAAAATGAATGAAAGAGATACAACTTTCTCTCTTAATAATCGTCGAAATTAGGGAAACAACAGTTGAACGTTTAGCCAATGGCGTTTACAAGGAGGGGGCAATGGGAGTAATTACCCCCCCCCCCCCCCCCCCCCCAAGAGCAAATACAAATAAATTTAAAATTTAAGATATTAGCCATTGCCAAATTTACAAGAGCGCAGAAACTCACAACGGGCAATTTTAAACGAGCGAGGTCGAGTTGGGCTTCATACCTGAGACAATCCCTTTGCAAGAAAGAGGCATCGATAATCTTCGGGGCGAGTTGGGCCCCAGAAATTCGTATAATTTCTTTAATCAAGTGAATCCGCTTATTGTCCCTTCTTCAAACTCATTTGCAAGAAACATTACTTTGATGTAAAACAACTTTAAAATTTTAGGAGCGGACTTTTGGATGGACTTTTCACAATTTCACTTCTAAACCCGATTGGCATGGCAATAAAAACGTCGGTAGAAAAATGCTCTAGTAAAAAATCATCGAAAAAAAATCCTCGGAAATCCTGGAATAAATCTTTACGAAAAAATCCTTGTAAAAAATCCAGTCAAAAACTTTTAGTAATTTGTTTTCAGTTGTTTTAGAATTTTAGTTTTGATAGATTTAGAAATTAAAGTATGCAGTTAAACGGAAACGTTACTATTGTTGTAGTAAACTACACACTTTAAGAAATCTGAGCTAACTTATATAAAATAAAACACAAATAAAAAGTCAAATCCAATACATAAAGAAAGTCGATGTTTTAAACTCATCGAAATCGAATTGTGTCAACTGGTCTTAAAAAATTTTGCATACCACAAGCTTCGTTGGCATTTTATCTAACTTGTTTTCCGGGGATTTTTTTTCCCTGGACTTTTTTTCCGTCTTCTTTATCAGAGACTTTTTTTCGCCTGTCTTTATCCAACGATTTTTTACCAAATTTATTTTTCCGAGGATTTTTTTCATGGGAATTTGTTTTTCCGCAAGATTAATTTTTTAGTACATATCTGTTTTCTGTTTTCTGATTAAAATTAATATTATTATTATCATAATTATTCATTATAGTCATTAGCGTAAAAATGTATTATAATTTTGATGTAGTAAAATGTGTTATTTCAACAGTTTTCGTTTTTTTTGGGGAATAGAATTTCTTGAAGATTACCCCCTCCAAGACACTAGTCTGGAACCGCCACTGCGTTTAGCCCGGATAGAAGCATTGTTGGTTACAAATGTACTAAAGCAAAATGGCCAACAACGAGATCGTACATCGAGACAATCGCCACGTTATTCCAGATCCAGACATCGCCGTCATGTTCATCGAGATTATTCTCGAATCCGATCCAGGCATTCGACAGGCTCAAGCCAATATACTCGTTTACCGCCAGTTGATGATCCTGGATCAAATTTGGACTATCATAAAATGAAAGGGGAGATTGTATTCCGAGAAAAATTACACCCTTTACTCCAAATATTAAGGACAATTACTCTAACATTCCGGAGGGGGATTGTCTCCCAAGAGGAACGACACCTCTGGCAGAGGAGCAGCAGTATAAAGCTGATGATGACACTCTATTTCCAAACGATAACGATGTAAATGAAGAATTTAGACTAATAGACTTCCAGATCTAATGCTGCCCAGCTAAATTTGAAGCTCAATTCAAATATCGTCATCAGAACAGAACCCACAAGACAGCAACATCTAATACAATCAGCAGGTGGATCAAAAATACACTGTAAGGATGTGAGGTAGACACAATAGTTATTTACGTTATAAGGCCGGGAGATGACTTATTACAGTAACGAGTCTAGATGTTTCCGGATGAGGCGACGAAGGAGCCGAATCTGGAATTTCGAGACGAGTATTGTAAGATCATCTCACGGCCGTGTGACGTACAACATTTTATTTCATACTGTATCGCTCTTTTAAATTTTAAAATAAAGGATAATAATTTAATCAAACAAATTAGTAAGGATAATCTGGTTGCCTTATTTAGATTAACGATAGCAACCAAATGTTTGAAAATTTTTCTTGTTTTCAAAACTGTTGTTGTGTTGTGTTGTGTTGCGAAGCAACACTTCCCGGTCTAGTACTGTAATGTGTCATTTCCCGGACTCAAATTAATGACGTAAAGTAGTTTACGGTGGACAGTATGAAATAAAGATTTTTTTTAAATCATGGTATCAGACATGCCTCCACACCGGCAGCCAATCGAGGAGGACCAACTATTAAAACTATTCGGGCTGCAGCAGGCTTGTCTAATAACACTTCACTGGTGTTCAACAGGTTCTATAACAGGCCTCTATAGGAAAAAACGATCTTGTAGAGAACGTCTTACGGCAGAAGCATGCAAGGAAGCTTTATTCAGACAGACTAGACTGCTAATAAGTATAATGTCATTAATACATTAAAATTGTTAATGTATAATTCATTTAATAAAATTCTGGTTTTCTTAGATCGCTTCTTCTTTAAACATCATAATCTACCAAAGAGGGAGCAGCGATGTATAATTTAAGGATTAAAGGACTTACCTGTATGCAGTTCAATCCGTATTATACAAGCTGAGTAGATTAATCCCACCCATATTGCTATCTAATTCCCAGGCCCAAGGGTTCTGAAAACTTTGGAATGAGTGGGCTCGGTGGGAATCGTGGGGGTTCATGACCGAAAATTGCTTTAAAATCGTGCGGAGTTAGACGAAGGGGAGCTCGTATAATACGGATTGAACTTTCTGCAGGCAAGTCGTTTAATCCTATAATAGCATTCTCTATTTTCCATTGAGCTTTTATTTATTAGGTAGATCTATGTATTTAGTTGTATTTTGTAAATAGATAGTTAATAATGTTTGGGATTGCCATGTCTATAAGATATAGTGTTTGTGTTTTTGTCTTTAACCTTGATGTAGGGCCTTTTACATTGGATACTTTTTATCTGTACCTAGTTATCATTTTCTAACAAAGTTTCCGGTTTGTATTTATAATAAGGTGCCTAATGTTATCAGTTTGTAATGTTTGAGACTGACATTTTTTTCTGCCGGACAGGAACGTTCTATCACATAAAGGTGCTTTTTCTCAAAATCCATGGGAACTATGACCACCTTGGTGGCTTCGAGTTGTCTTGTGGTGTGAAAAGCGGAATTCCAATAAATGCAACATTTGCAATTTTTGGTCACGGTTTTATTTCTTGGAATACATAAGGTGAGGCAGGTAGGTAAGTAAGGCATCTATAGCAAAAGCGTGACTAAGATGATAGTAAACTATTCTTAGAGCTCAGTCGTCTCAAAGGTTTATGTTCTGTGGTCGTCTCGGTGAATGTAAAGGGACATGATGTATGTTGAGCAGGCTGGCAGGAAATGCATATGTATAGGGGTCTCAGGCGGTGGAACTATTATCCTGCATTATAGTATAGCGATATATGAGCGCGTTGAATACAGTATCTTGGCGTGCTAACACAAACCCATCCGCTTCTGAATTCAAACCGGCGGTTCTCAAAAAAGCAAATGTAAGATCGCGAGATAGACCCTCCTCTCGCATATGTCGGAAGAACTGAGAATGCATGGCTTTCGCCATGTGTTTTTCCATCAATCTGTTTCCTTCGGCCTTTCTGGTAGCTCTGGTGGCTCTGTAGACTTGTTCTGCATTGAGAAGATTACCAGCGCGTTGTCGTTCAATAGATAGTTTAGGAAGTTTGAGTTTACCTGCGATTCGACGGGAAGCTTGAATAAGAAATGCTCCACTTCGCGTAAATTCATAAGGAGATCTTCTACAGCTATTATGCGATTGGCTGTACCCAAGACAACGTCGTCGTGCAAGCACTCCAGGCTTATCAAACCTCTAGCTCCAAGTGGGTGGGAAGGGGTAGATGTGCTGCTTGCTAGTTTCTCTGTCTAGCGTTTGTAACTCAAAGACGTTATACTTTATAACGCCAAATGAGTACAAGAAAACCGGGACACCAAGCATATTTGTGGCGCTACCCTCTTCTTTACCAACAGCTGGGATTTCCAAATCTGTCGTAGGCACGCTGTATACTTCCAGCGAAGAGCTTATTTAACTACGTAGGCATCTTGTACGCCACCCTGCTGGACCCCTAAAAATGTATACGATTCTTCGGCATCGGGATGTCTTTTGATACTCGCTCATCGACCAGTTGAACATCTTCACCCTTTTTATTGTTCTGTCTCTGTTCAACTGATAAAAGGTAAAAGCGAAATGCAGAATAGTTGTGGACTCAGAGAATCTCTCTGGAAAACTCCATACGTTGGAATTTGACCCACCCCATAGATACCACTGTTTGCTGAAATGGCGAATTTGATTGTCCGGGTGGCATGAGGTCTCGTATGCATCTTACTATGTTAAAATTGACTTTGAGATTTCCCAAAAGGCATAGTCAAACCATAGTCGAGTCATCGACAGGTTACACTTGTGGTATCCTGCATTGCTGAATATGCACCGATCTACAAGCAAGTTATCTTTACAACTTTCGATCGTCTTTGTTCATAAAGCTGTGACCACGCCGGGCCTACAGATCTCGGGATACGTTCTTTTAAACCACCGGTGAAGCTCCTGTACTGCGTGTTTAAGCAGGTAATTGGCCGGTAGCTCTTGGGCTTCACAAATTCCAAAATTTAGGATTTAGCACAGTTCTCCCTTCAAAAAGCCACGATAGAATGCCGTCGCGGACCATTAAATAGTTTGTTAACACTCTGGAAATATGTGGGTGCACGGACGGAAACGACTTCCACTAGAAGTTAACAGCGTCAGCTCGGGGCAGAGTATTTACGTTACGTATTTACGCACGTAATAATGGCACGCTTCTGCAGTCACCGGGGACAGTTACCAGTGTGTGGTGAGCGCATGCTTATTATCGCATATACATCTGGGATTTTTTCGTATGTGTTTTTTTGTATTTTTGGCTAAAGTTCTTTGTGTAGCAAATCGTAATGGGACTACTGTTTATTCAAAAGCGATATCTATACAAAACATTGTGGAACTTATAGCTCGAAATGGCTTAAATTTTTAAGAGTGAGAATACTAAAAACATTACTAACTACAGACCGATTAGTCTTATAAGTAATCTGACTACATATTTGAAAAGTGCCTGAAAGAAAGACTTGCCGGTTTTTTTAAACCAAAATAGCATAATCTCGAAAAATCAACACGGATTCAGGGAAGGATTAAGCTACTAATGCAATGTATGCATTAATCAAAGAGTTTACTAATTTTCTAGATAAAAGCAGTAAATGTTAGTAGTTTTCACGCTGTCTCATGCTCGGCTGCTAAAGATCCTTAGGGGCACTGTGTTAGATGTCTTTAGGAGCTATTTAGATGGCAGGCAACATGTTCATGTTAGAGATAGCCTGAGTGAACCCAAAATAAATATAATACGTGTACCACAAGGCACGGACCTCAGACCTTCTTCTTCTTCTTCCTCTTGTTATAGGCCAATGGCCTGTTTAATACCCGCAACTAGTGCGGGTTCTGTGAGCCCTCTTTACACGTATGCCGGGCAGGAGGCTGGCCTTACCTGTCGAAAGGAGAAGAAGTTCCACTAAATGGTTTACGATTGCCATAGATGTTAGCATGACAACCGGGACCGACGGCTTAACGTGCCCTCCGAAGCACGGTTGGTTGCGGATATACCCCTATATTGGTCACCCATCCGAGTGGGGACCAGAGCGGACAGTGCTTAACTTTGAATACCGTATGACTGGCATCCGCAGTTCTCCGCCGTGCAACCAACTTCGGACCTCAGACCTATCCTTTTTAATTTATATATTCATACCATAACTGACCTTGATGTTAATGGAAGGATATTGTCGTATGCAGATGACACTGCAGTAATTTTGCCTGGAAGTACTTGGAAAGTGACCGAAAATCAAGTTAAAAAGGTTTTAAAAAAATCAAAAATATTTTAGACTTATTTGATGTTATCTTTGAATGTCAAGAAAACTCAGTATATTACTTTTTCTATTACGATTGTAAACCGTCCTAATTTTACCTCAATTAAAATAGATAATTTTGAAGCGGAAATTAAAGAGGTGGAAAATATAAAATATCTAGGTGTATATATCGATCAACATTTAAAATGGAACCGACAAATCAGGTACTTATGTGGCAGGGTTAAGTCCCTAATCCATAAATTTTATCTACTCGAAGAAATTTTAACTCGTAATTTGTTTATAATTATCTATAACACACTATAGTTGAATCCAGATTAAGTTATGGAATCTTAATCTGGGGTGATTTATATAATAATGCCCTGCTGCCACTAAATATTGTACAAAATGCAATCTTAAAAGTGATGCAAGAAAGAGATCGTCTTTATACTACTGCCTTGTTATATTCAGTTATTCTGTACAATATTCGAACTATGTATTCAGCTGCTTTATGCTTATTTATTCGTGATAGTAATCAACAAATGTATTCTGTTCATACCTACTCTACTAGGAATAGATTAAATGAACATATTGCTATACCTAAGAGTAACAGAAATGTAAATCAAAGATTTGTCAATTACTTTGCTCCCAAATGTTATAACTTGCTTCATCATTCTATAAAAAAAAAATAAAAAATTTACTGTCACAGCGAAAAATTTCATTAAAAACAGTTATTAACTATTTGCTTTATTGTTTTAAGATGCGCATTGCATAAAATAAAATACTTTTTAGTTTCAATTTTTTTGTTCCTGCTTTGTAGTTTGTTTGCTTTTTTGCACTAATTGCGTATTATTATTTTTTACTACACTTTGCACATACAGATGCTCTGCATCTAGGTGCTTTGAATTTGTAACTAATAGATATTTATGATACAAGTGTGTGAAGTAGGACTTTTACGCAATGAGTGCGTAAAAGTCTTTCACACATGAGTGTCATACAATATTTTATCTACGAACCGAAAAGCAAAGGCTGCAAAAGTGCACTTCGTACTTATCTGTCAAACAAACTAACGAGAAATGACGTTACGAATACAGCGCCCAATAAACAAAGTGGCCTTTTCTCGATTGTTTTTTGTCGATAGAAATCGTTTAATAATGAAAGTCCCATTTAATTTACATTGGTCTTTTGCACACGATTTTGATACTTTTACGTACACTTTCATTAATGTAACACTTCACGTACAATAATTGACATATTAATGTGATCATTTTAAAACGGGAGTAGATAAACACTATTAATTAGTATACTGTATATATTGCTATGATATGAGGCTATATATTTACTAGAAAAACAATCCTTTAAATGCCTGCAATTTACGCAATTACTAATTATATTTTATATGAGACTCTTTTATAAAATTTCTCAGGGTCGTTATTAAGCTTGGGAAAAATGGTATTAATAAATAAGACTCAAACAAAAAAAATACACAAACCAATATCAAAGTTACAAACAGTTTTTTTTTATTTAAAAGTCAATTTGAGATTAAATTTATGAAAATCAAGAAATTTCTTTTTATTCTACTGTTCTTAAAACTGAACACTTATCTTTGTTTCTTCTTTCTAAAGATATCCTTAACTCGACAATCGTTGAATGATAAACTCCCTCTTCTCTGGTTTGCAGTTTCCACAAAAACCAACAGCACTGCCTTTAGTAAGAATCTTCTCCGCTGTAGTACCAATATGTACTGGACTGCTTCTGTTTACTAATACTTGGCTTTTTCTACCATGATAACTGTAAACTCGTTCTGGACCGCTTTTATATTATTATTCTTTTGGATATTTCCAAAATTAGTTGAGAAACACTTGTATCCGTTTTGTTATAGCTTCTATTCGATTCAATACCACTATTTATTTCATATAACTCGTTTTCTTTCTCTTTTTCTTTCAGAGAATGAAAAATCCTTTTATACATTTGTCAAATTGACATTCACATCCATAACCCCCACAAATGACATTTAACGATGCACAAACAAGTAAGTCTAAAAGTTCTTATATATTAAACCTTTTAAACAATTCTGAATTAATGTATAATTAAAATTAACATAAACAATAATCGTATCAATTTGATTGTGTTCTTCTTTCTTTCAGAGTAAACAAAACTTAACAAATATGAAAATATAAATGATATAATGATAACCACATTATTTGAATTTTAAAACAAGAAATTACAGCAATAGTACGCAACCCTGAGTTTATAAGTTTGACTACCAAAACCTTACAGTCTTCACAAACCTCCAATCGTAAATTAAATTGTAACAAGCATCCCAAAAATTGCCTTCCAGGAATTACAATACTCCAGCCAAATCATACAATTCCGAATATCATAGCAATATGTATTTTCATCTTATACATTAATTTTCTATATATTTTAATTGTCACTATTTTTAATGCTGAAGGATTGTATTATTGTTTAACTAAATTAAATAAATTTTAATGTAATAATGTTTTAAAGTTGTAGTTTTTAAAGTTTTTTTCCTATATGTTATTTTGTGATGACTCATTGTAGTGTAAAACATGCTATCGACTTAAAACTAAGAAAATCATTATAAAGATGACAGACACAATTATAAAGAGTGTATTTTGTTGGTTTGTTTATATACCCATCCTACAACTACAAGCAGCACATTTAGTGAGAGATATGATTTATAATATACCGGGTGTAAATGAAATATGGTTTATCCTCTTTTTTTTTCTTTATTTATTAAAATCAAGGAATGAAATTTGGTATGGGTAATATATAAAATTCAAGTATTTGATGATATTGTCAATTTTTATCACTTCCAGTTTCGCCTGAACTGACCATAACTTTCCTATTTTTGCAACACCCTGTGTATTTTTACATATATTTAAAATCAAGATAAAATTCTCCATGGGATTGTGTGCTTCAATTGCTGTTTTGGCAATTTAAAATTTTTTTTAATTTATTGTTTTGCATTTAGAGTGCCATGGCGGGCATAAAACGGTTTTTCTGCAGCCAGGCGTTACCATAAAATTGTTTCCTGTCCGTATCTGTCTATCTCGAGCACTTTAAAAATTAGACAAATGCGTTTTCGAGAAAGTCAGAAAAACCAAATGAAAAAGAAATACAAATTAAGTAGACAGTAAATCAACAGCAATTGAGAAAATTTTATTTATAATAATGTAGATTTGAATTTTAATTTTAGTACGCCAATCAGTTTAAAGCATTTGAGTGAACAACCACCTGTGCACTATTATATGTGATATATTTCAAAATCAACATTTGGTGCGAACTATGAATCAGTTCTCGACGTCAAAATATTAATTTTTAACCGACTTCAAAAAAAGGAGGAGGTTCTCAATTCGTCTGTATGTTTTTTTTTTTTATGTATGTTCGGACATAATTTTTTTGTTTATGAACTGATTTTAATGATTCTTTTTCCGTTGGGTTCAGTATAGTTCCAAGGCGGTGCCATTATAATTTCATTGGTATTGGAGCTTGAACTTCGAAGATACACCTCAAAATCTATTTTTTTTAACCGACTTTTTAGTGTTTCCGTATTTCATCTTCCGTTTCAACTAGCCGTCGTTTCCTCATTCGAGAAGCATCCTTACTAGGTCTACCCATCACTTAAAAATGTAAAATAATTAACTTTTGAAAAAAAAAAAACCGACTCAAATAAAAACACAAAAGTAACATAAGTTAACTAAAAAGTCGGCGCCAAGTAAAACAAAAATTATATACCTTGCTACAATAACAAATTAGATTCGAATTTTTATGTTTTACTTGGCACCGACTTAAAAATTATAAAACAATTAATAATTATATAATAAACAACAATTTCTTAATTACATTAAACGGAACAACAAATAAGTATTAAACTGTTGTATAAAAAAACATTTATTTTTTGATTTTTTAGTTAACTTATGTTACTTTGTGTTTTTATTTGAAGTCGGTTTTCTTTTTTTTTAAAAGTTAATTATAGATGTCTGAAAATGATTTTCTGACATTGAAAACCAATTATACATGTCAAATATTTCCCTAAATGCAAATCACTATTATCTACCATTAGATTAAAAGTTTTTTTCTTCTTAATTTACGTTACTACCACCTCAATCATAATAATATTTAACTATACTCAAAAGCTCGACATCCCGAAAATGAAGCTACTACCATTTTTTTTATATCCAAATGCGCCACCAAAAACGTATTTTTAATTTGTATGTGTTGCTAAATGTAAAGTTTAAATTATTTTCTTACTTCACTTTTCAATTACTTGCAGTTTTACTGTAAAAATTCATTGCTTAAAGTAAGTCATTTACACAAGGTAGGCTTATTACTGGTGGGGATAGATAAGAGGATTAGATTTATGATAGGTAGGTAACAAAGACAGGACTTGTTTAAGAGAAAAGACTATTATAGGCTTTGCTAATAGTATTTCACTCAGGTACCAATGTTCAAGAAAATAGATGATCCCTTTGCAAACTGAAGGACATCTCCAGAATTGCATGGTTCAAGATGACCATTAGCGAGATGTCTAGAATGTACATAGTCCTTGTTTCTATTTATTCTGATAGATTCTGGCTTCTGCTAAATTATTCACAACAAGGATAAAATGAATTATTCAAAAATGGACGTGTTGGCAAATTAACTTGCACAAATCGTTATTATTCAGAAAATTCATACAATAAACTGTAGAATACAGAAATTCTTCTATTTTTATATAATATTTACAATAATAAGAAATAAAATTAGTACTTATTGTAGGCAATTAAATATCTCAAAACTTTTAAAACCATGAATCAAAACAATAAACTGTAACAAATGGTAATACAGAATTAAATTTACTTTTATTTATATATCTACAATACCACAAAAGTATGTTTTGTCTAGTAACTTCTTACCACAATTATACAATCAACTTCTAGTAACATTCAACATTAAAAGTTTGTTCCTGGATTCATTTAGGTTTAATTAAATTAAATGATGTTGTATTTAAAAGAGCATCAGTCCTCAAAGTTAAGGGGCTATTGGTACTTGCAGTTCCAGCAACAGATACAGTTGTTCCTAAAATCTCATCTGGATACAAATTTTCCTCTGAACAAACGAGTGCTGGACCACTATCAAGCCACTTTTGTAGAAACTCCTGTTGACCATCTTCTAAATTAGCAGACAGTGAATCTAAATCCAAATTTTTATTGCAAAAACTTTTTGCTGGTTCCGAAGACAAGTTCAGTAAAGGATCAGAGCCAAGTTCAAGACTACTGTGCAGCTCCAAGGTGTTTTCTTCTTCAGTAATAGATCCTACAGACCTGCTAATTCTACGGTTTTGTTTGAGTAGTCGATCTGACTTGTCCAGATTTAAACGAATGCTTTTTGGATGTTCCTCTACAATAGGAGTTGCTGAATCTGAGATATCAGACTTGTCCTGGGCCAGGTTTAAGGACGAATGTAAAATATCAGTGCCCTGTTCAATAGTATCTAAATCAAAAGACCTGAGATGCTCTTTGTTAGCTGACACGACAAAGTTATTTGCGTTCGAAATAATTGCAACACAGCTCGGGTTGCTTTTTGTTTCGGAATTTGATTGTGAAGCTGAGGCTTTCAAATGGGAGTCTGTAATGGAAGCAACAAACTAATTAGATGTGCTTTAAAAGTGAGAATCAATTAATTTAAATAAAATAGTTGATAATTGCACTACTATGTGTATGTAATTATGCATTAACATTTGACCTTCAAATTTGCAAGGAAATGCAATTAAAAAACTTCAAAATAATTACTTTAATACAATCATATAAGGTGCCTCATTTTCGATGTAGTTATATGGGTAACTTTGTTAATGGACCAAATTACGAAAGTGAATAAAAAACATAATTTAATAAGTAGTAAATACTCTTGTAAAAAGAAGAGAAATACCTACTACATCATATATATTCAATGTATTAAATAGCAAATATGACTTTTTAACAATATTGGAAGCAATACAGTTTAGGATGCCTGATGTAAGATTAAGAAGGAGAAATATGATGTTTAAAGTATCAGACAGTTAGTCCCGAGTTAACATTGTTTTAGGAAACATTGAAGTGATTAACAACTCTGTTATTTTGGATGAACTTGAAAAATTGGGTTGTATTAATTAGTAAAGTTAGTGCATTAGTAGTATTAACTCAGTACAGTATATTTTCAAATTATTGGTTTTTTATGTATTCTAGAATATGTCTTTTCAAGAATATGTAACTGATCATTATGTAAACGTTTATTTCTGACAATAATAAATAAATATTATAGTTATGAAAAAACAATTTGCATGTTATTTGGTCAATTTTTTAAGAGGATTTCAATGGTAGAAACAAAAACATAAAGTCTGTTATGGCTCATTTATTTCTACAGATATATTGAAAAAATGCTATTTGGATTTTTAACAGATTTCTTTGTGTATATTACAGTGGCCTCAGATTTTTCATATTTGCAATAGTTTTTCATTTACAACACAAACATGCATTTTTTAAATGAGTATGATAATCTGCTTAAAAATCATTAAAAATCATTTTTAAGAGCTTTTCAAAAATGTATAGTTTGCTATACTCATTTTTCAAAATAATGGAGATATTTAATATATTGTTCAAATTGATGTAACTTAAATATAAATAGTGAGCAATAAAACAGAAAATTTACAAAAAACAAATGCAAGTGCTAGATTTAGATATATCATACAGTAACATTTTATTAGTAAAATTGACTTGTTTGACTAGCTTTATTTTTGATATTACTCTTTGTTACTTACACTATATGTTTAAAAAAAATTAAATTTTGGCGCCTTACTTGAAAACAAAAGAAGATAGCTAAAGTGTGTTCTCGCTATCAAAACATACTTAAAAAATGGCCCATAACATGTCTATCAGTTGGTTTCTAATTACAATAATAACCAAGATAGCTTGCAAAACCAACGAGTTTAGGCCACCCTGTAAACCACAGCACAAGATTCTTCAAATTAGTTTGCAGAATAATACAGTCTGCATGAGCAACAATTTTTCTAAAAACTTTTAGATTATCGGCAAAAAGTAGAAAATCTGAGTTTAAACAATCCAATACTGTTACTAAATATCGAAAAGAATATTGGCCATAAATGAGATCCCCGAGGAGCCTCAGAAGGTAGAGAAAATTGTGAGGATTTAAAATTATTTTCATTTATCTGTTGATATCGATTAGTAACGAACGAAACTATGATTCTCATTTTTAAAAATGCATGCTTGTGTTGTGATTCGAAAACCATATATGAAAAATATGAGTACGCCACTGTAATCTACGCAAAAACATCTATTAAAAATACTAATGTACTAATATACACTGAACCAAATATAATATATTTCCATTTATATTATAGCATAGAAAGTGGTACGGGAGTCAGAACTTCTTCGTCGGTTGAAGAAATAACATTATTTTTATCATGAAGGACAGGAACGAGCAGGTAATCTCATTGCTAAAAAAGCTGCATATATTTATGCATATTGACTACATTAAAACTTAAATCCCATTTGTCAATAGGTTTAAATGCAGCCAAGCATTCATAAATCTGTACACATGTTTTGGAAAGCGTAAGTTCTTGTAAACAGGTTTTTTTCTAGTGTGCAATTATATTTTCATAAAACAATTTTCTTCTATAATACGACCGCTATACGCGTGATTAGTGTGACGTAGACTGCTAGACAAGGACGCCGTTCAAAATCCAAACAAACTTGATAGCTTATGTACTTTTGCATTGCTGATTGTTAAAAGTGTTCTTGTGAAGCCTTTTTCTTATTACTAACGAATAGTAAGTATAATAATGCATATACTGATGCTTAGAGATTTATACTTTTATAAAAATTTGCTTGATATGTGTTGTAACTTCAAGTTATGAGCGCATAAACAAATATAACCTCAAAATTGCCTTTGTATTTTTAATAAATTTTATTTTTATTTTAGATAAAATTTGATTTTAAAAAGTTTCATGTGGCATATTTTATTATATTATATTATGAGTTGCTGGACATGTCCACTTTCAACAGCAATTTCTCCCCGTTTCAGCTGCTTGTTATTGTCTTTAAAAAACTCTGATAACATCGAGAACTTTAAAACATGTTTCTGGGCCATATTGGCTGTAAAATCAAAAGCAGTGTTAGATAGATTATTTTACTGACAAATACCTACACGTAGAAATTGATGCTATTAGTTGTACTCCGAAAGTTTATCAAATTATAAAGTAAATTTTGAGGTTATATTTGTTTAAATACTCATAACTTCCAAGTTTCAGTAAATTTTTGTATGAATACTTTTCTAAGCATCAGCGTATGTATTAACTATGTATTAATATACTTACTGATCGTTAATAATAAAATACAGGCTTCACAAAAATACTTTTAAAAATCAGCAATGCTAACGTATACAAGCTATCGCGTTTGTTTGGATTTTGAACGCTGTCTTTGTCTCACCCTTGTCTAACAGTCTACATCACAACTAATCACGCGTATTAAAAGTTAGCCTTTTAATGGTAGTGTAGTAAATTAAAAATGGCATATTACGGAGAAGCCTGATAAAAGTAATTACTTTTAACACTAGTGTTAAAAAGTTAACCGAAACTTCCTCACTCACAAAATAAAATGACACTTTTAACACTCATAATTTTCAATTGTTTAACCAGTTCAGAAACCATATGATTTTTGTATTATTATTAACTAAATAACTAATTAATTGTCAAAAATAATTTCAACTTCTTATTTATTAGTGTTTATGGATTTGCAGCAACAGTCTTAGGAAAAATAGTGTTTGACGACACACCTGCTAAAAGTGGTTTTATTTGGTTCGCATGGTTGCTACATTAATAAATTGGTACAGTTATTTTGGAAATACAGGATAAGTAACAAGGCCACGGTGGTCGATATTTCTTTTAGTATTAAAATACAAAAAAATGTTTCAAATAAAAGTTGTAGGGGACCAAAGGGACCACATTTTGAAATTATACAAGGGGTACATATACAAGTGGCAAACATGTTTTGTTTTAATAAAAAAAAAATACCCTGTAAATTTTTGCATGTACTTATTCGCCTTTCTGAACAAACTTTTTCTGTTAACTGTTAGTCAAGATCATGTACTATTCCCCAGATTATTTAAAGTTGAATGGGGATGTAGGTGTGTTGCAACTGCACAAAAATGTCCTACTGTAGTATGGCATAATTGTTTTTTTTTAAATGGAACAGCCTATATATTTTTTCAAATTTGGATAAAGCGTTTCGCACACTACAAATTTTATTAAACCAATTATTATACCTAAAACTAACAGTTTTTGAAAAAATTAGATGCTAAGCAAAAACTCTTCAGAAATCATAAGAGGCATTAACACTTGTTTTCTTTGTGTTTTTGCAAGAAACAACTATGCGTATGTAACAAATGGAGATGTTTAACTAGATTTTTTAAGAAATAGCCTGCTAGATTTATTAGAAAATATACATTTAGAATATGCAGATTATGGTTGCAGCACAATGGGGCACCAGTCCATATACATAAGTACTCTACTATTTAAATAATGAATTTCCAGACAAGTGGATTGGTAGAGGTAAACCAACTCGTTGGCCACCTAGATCTCCAGACTTAATTAAATTAGATTTTTTTATGAGTGGTTATATAAAAGAAAGGGTTTATCAAATTCCACTAACTACACCTAAAGATGATTGATTGTAAATAAATTTCTTACATGTTCGTAGTTGTTTCTGGATTTCTAAACTTAGTCTAAACTCTTACTTGAGTTTTTGCTTAGAAGCTAATTTTTTCGAAAACCTTTGGTTTTAGATATAATTGGTGATTGGTTAATAAAATGTATGGAGTGCAAAAAACTCTATTCAACTATGTAAAAATATACAAAATGTTCCATTTAAAAAAATTCAGCTATGATACAAAAGTTAGAAATTTTTGCACCATTGCGGCCAACCAAATGTATAACCAAATTCAACTTTAAAATATTTCGAGGATAGTACATGGTCTTGACTAACATTTAAGAAGGAAATATGGCTTGTACAGATTTTATTAGCAAGGTCCTCAGATTTTATTCGCAAGGTCCGCAGATTTTATTAGCAAGGTCCGCAAATGTTAAATTTTTCGAAGAAAGTTGAACAAGTCGACAATGCTGCAACTAAATTTCAAAAACAGACCACCCTCAGAACGGCAATTAGAAAAAATAAAAACATGCAAACATAAGGTATTCTATTAAAATAAAACATAAGTTTGGAATGCCACTCTTATATTGAAAATAATTTTAAAATGTGGTCCTCTTAGTCTCCTACAACTTTTATTTGAAAAATGTTTCTGTATTTTTTAAATGGTAAAAGAGATATCATACAACACGACCTTGTTGACTCTGCCTGTATAAGTACTTGTAAACAGGTCTTTCTCTAGTGCGCTATTATATTTTTATTTTAAAATACTTTTTTAAATAACAACTTACACAAGTCGGATAGACGCTTCCCTTTGGAACCGTTTCAAAGTTCATATGTACTATTAATATAAATGTTTCATGAAGCATACGATAGAACCCAGCCGCTTTCATTTAAACCATCAAAAACTACTAATTTTTATAATAATGTGAGTCAACTTTAAAAATTCACCGCAAGCATCCTAATTGAAATATCACTTTGCAGTTTGATTGATTTGAAATAGCATGGATGGCAGTTTGCAGCAGTTAGATAAATTTTATGAAATGTTTTTAGCACTGCACGGAAGTTAATTCTAAGTTTATCCATTTTTGCACCTTAATTTCAGAATTTAAAGATTTCACCAGTGCTGTTTGTCACCCTCCAATATATTATACCCCAATGTGCAATAAAGTTATGTACAAAAGCAGAATGGAAATGTTATTTTGAACCTAGAGTGTTTCAAAAAGTTTACGACTTTTCTTATACAAGGTTGCAGAGCTCCAGCCCTGCAAACTTCAATCGACTTGATTATGGAGTTAGAGTGTGCTAAAGAAACAATTAGCAAGTTTTCAGAACCGATTTGCTACATGCCGCAAGAGTATAGCACTGGTTTAGTCTGATGTTTAGTTGTACAATACCAATTCACACGTAAAATATCCATACAAAATTTAAAAATCTCACATTATGGTGAGGATATCATTTAATACAAGACTGGAAAGTTCCATCTTCAAGAGGAAGCAATTTTGCACTAAGAAATATTTCCTTTAATCGGTTTGTTTTGACGTTGACCTGAGAAAGCTATACTTAAACATTGTTCCATTCTTTATTCTTTTCAGAACACCTTGTAAAAAAGTAAATTAAATTAATTACCTGCTTCTTGCTTGTCTTCAATCAAATTGAGTCGTTTAAACTTTTCAGTTGTAATGTAGCTTTTAAAATCACTATGACTAATTTGCTGGCTCATGAAAGCTTCAGGAATAGCCAATATTTCACTTAATCCGGGTCTAAATTCGTTACTCTTACTTGAACTTGCCACGCTTTTCCTTCTGCTTTTACCTGTTGGACTTAAAGACCTTTCCATTTGGCACTCATATCGCAATGTATCGAGAATCGGATCAACATTTGAAGTTCTCTCAAAATGGCTTGCAAAATCATAATTTTTATGTGGATAATTGGCAAAATCGTTGCTGTATTGAGAGCACTCTTGAGTAGCTTTTTTGAATGTTTTGTTAGCAGAATTAGGCCTGGAATTGGTGTTGTCTTTGTTTTCTCGTCCTTGCAACAACGAATGAAGGTTTGGCAAAGTTGCACGTAAATCAGGAGTGTGTTGACCACAAATCCACCTCAATTGGGCAATGTTTTTGTTCAGCAAATACACAGCATAGTTAAATTGCATCCTATCTTTGCCCTTTGCATACAATGGAAAACTAAAATTTCGAAGTTACAGTTTCATATGAAAATCAAAACAAAACTTACTCTCTATCCTTTTCAGCCAAAGCAGCAGTTATGTGATCAGAAGTATTGGAACGAGAACCAAAAAATGTGATTGGGTAACGTAAGGGAACTTGCAGAAATGAAGAGCACATTACAAGGATGTGACAAACATAGCCTAAGGCAACAGCCAGACCACCATCGGAACAATCTGAAAAATGAGATATGTTTTCGTAAATCTACAATTATTATACAGGGTGAGTCAGCAAATCATGCATTGATTAGAACAGCTAAAGACTGTGAAAATTTTGCCGACGTTGTTGCCAACATTCATCAATGAATACGGCACTTTAAGAAGAAGAGTCAGCAAAGTGTCCCTACCTACTAGTTTGTTTATTTTTGGAAAAATCAATCTTTTTCTTTAATAAAAATTGTTTGCTATCATTTGAGCTATTATTATAGTATGCTTAATTTTTTTAGCGCTTAAGGTAAATTAGATACAGGATTAGTCAACAACGGTGGTCGATATCTCCTTTACTATTTAAAATACAAAAAATGTTTCTTATGTTTTAGAGGACCAACAGGAACACACAATAAAAGCATTTTAATTATACAGGGGGTTCCATATAGTGTTTTTTTATAGAACGCCCCGTATATTTTTGCATATTCTTGTTCGTTTTTTAACTGCCTTTCTGAATATGTTTTGGGTTTGAAATTTCGTTGTGGCTTTGCCAAGTTATACAACAAACATAATGTATAACCCAATTCAACTATAAAACATCTGGAGGATAGCACATTGCCTTGACTAAAATTTAACAGAAAAAGTTTGTTTAATCTTGGGAAATACGACTTGTGCAGATTTTATTAGTGAGGTCTGCAAATGTCAAATTTTTTAAATTTCAAAACCAAAACATATTCAAAAAGGCGAATAAAAATAAACAAAAGTACACACGGTGTTCTATTTAAAAAAACATAGCTTTTATTTGCCACTCTTACGTGGAACCCTCTGCATAATTGAAAATAATTTTATACTGTGGTCCTCTTGGTTTCTGAACACATTTATTCAAAACATTCTTCTGTATATTTAATAATAAAGGAGATTAGACCACCGCGGCACTGTTGATCACCCTGTATAATGTCACCGACATCAACATATTTTTTAAATTACATTGCATAGTTGTTTTTTTTTAACTTTTTAGATTTGCACATTAAAATTAATTCAATTAATAATTTTGATTATTCTGTTTGAAGAAAACCTACACAAACAGACATTACAATACCACACGATTCTTGTCATCATAAAATACATAAATTAGCGGTAGGGCTGTGCCGATCCGATACTCAGTATCGGTTATCGGCGGATACTGGGAAATTTCCGATACTAGCCGATGCTAAAAAATTCAGATACAAGTATCTGAACTTGAGATAGACAGCGCATCACGTGTTATGCTCGTGACAGCGGTCGGCCGCTGACAGGTGGGGGCTCATTATTCCGGCAGGCAATGCATATGCGTGAAGTGCAATTGCGTAGTTGGTGAAAGATATACTAGCAGAACTAAAAAAAAGATTTGGTTTTATGGAAAATAATGATAACAGCTAGGCTGCAACTTAGAAAATAATGATGTCTATATTATTGCTGTGGTACTAGACCCTCGATATAAAACTAAATTATTGGATGAAAAAGAGTTTACAATTATAAGAATCACAAACATAGTTAAGGAAAACCTTCCCTTATCTGTTGCTGTTGGTAATGAAAATGATAATACGGCAACAGACAATTTATCTGTTGTAGCAGAACCGGTTATGTAAGTTGCAGTGTTGAAAATTTAACATTGGCGCAGGTAGTTTATTTTATCATTCATATGTTGTTTTTGATTAATTTCAGTGATGTGATTTTACCGGTAAAATAAAAAACGGTAAGTAAAATCATTATTTTACCGGTAAAATTCATTTCACGTCAAAAATGAGGTCATTGGATTCCTTATGAAAAACCATTTAGTTTGATACTAGATACTAGACAGGTCTACTTAATATTTGATACGAAAACACAAAAATACAATTATTTATAGTTTATAAAAATATAAAGGTTATGTAACTTACAGTTACAGTTATAATTATTAAAGTATACCTAAATTAACTACAAAGCAAAATGTGATAACAAAAATAAAAAATATGAAGATATAAATCGAAATAAACATTTAGATTAAATAAACTTATACATATAAACATAAAGTTAAACAAACTTAATAAACATAACTGATGTAACTTTTAATAACAAAAATAAAAAATATTTAACATATATTATTATATTATAATATGATTGGTTTAAAGAAATTAATCTTTATTTAGGTTTCCTACCACAAAACATTTCTGACCCTTTCCAAGAAAAATAATGTTTTGGTTTGGAGTACGACGAATATCCACGCGCGGCAATTCGAAATGATTTTACCATTTTACCGGTAAAATGTGATTTTACTTTACATCACTGATTAATTTACTATATTTTTTTTAATGAGTATCTGTATATAAAATACTTAATCACTTTAACAATTTCTATTTATTTAAACCTTATACGTATTTCAGCATGTTAACATGCCATTGTCAAAGGTTATATGAAGGAAAACAGTTAGCGTTGTTATAGCAATAGAACTTTTTTACTTATCTTGGTAATCGTCTGCAGATGACTTGATTTCTTATTCCAAAATGTCCAGTAGAGGAGAATTTGAAAGATCAATTTGCTCATTCATTAACGGTACAGTTTTTAAATTTTTGTGAATTTCAAAAGCTTCTAGTATATCTAATTTACGTTTATCATCACAAAAGTGTAAACATTTTATGGTGTTATTAGATGTCATTGAATGATTTTGTTCTAGTAAGTGTTTAGCGTAGTTGGATTTATGTGGGTGTTTGTATTTGTAACAACGTACGTGTTCTTTATACCTAATATCAAAATTTCTAATAGTCTGGCCTATATAAACCGAATTACAATGCGAACAATTTAATTTGTAAATGCCTGATTTATATTTTTTTTCCTTATATACCAGTTGTCAACGAATCTATTAGACAAGTCATAACTTCTAGAATATTAGGTGTATCAAAATGAGATTTGGTATAGGTAAATGGTGTGTGAAGAGGAGAGTTTTCGCACATTTTTCACTTTCCGGTCACTTCCGGTTTCACCGGAAATGGCTCCGGTTTTGAATTTTTAAATGGAACACCCTGTATATTGTAACATTTTTGGATTTCTGAGACAATTCTGGATCAGAATGTGACATTTTAAAAAGTTTTTACGCCTACTTCATTTTCTTAGAGTCACTTTTAATATTGCATCTAGGTGGCAAGTATGTTTCTGTGCATCCCAGCAGGTTCAGTCATTTCTGCACAAATGTTTTCAGAGACTGGGTATGTTGTAACGGCTACTCGAACTAGTTTGTCTAGTGAACATGTACAACAACTATTTTTTATGAAAAAGAACTGGTATTTGCTAAACGCTAAACTAAAATAAACAAATAAACATAAGAATAAAAATTAAAATTATAAAATAATAAATAAACTTACTGGATAACAAGAAATGTATTTTTTTAAATAAAAATAAAAACTTGTATGAGAAGAGTCTAGATTGATAATTTTCAGTATCTTGCAAACTTTAAACCTAAAATTTAAATGAAAACTGCAAAGTATCTGAAATTCAGATACTTTTAGATACAGTATCGGGTATGGGATTAGGGTATCAGAAGTATCGGTATCGGTATCTGAAACGAGGTATCGCCCCTGACCTAATTAGCAGCATACAGGTCCATGATACATAGGGCTTTAACAGTCCCTTTCTTTAGATTTAATTAATTGTAATAGAGAAACTTCAATTATTAGACAAATTGCTATAATACCAAATTTATTGATACATTAATTAAAGAAAAAGAATATAAATTAGCCATTTAAAAATTTTATCCGAATACCCCAACTTCATCCCATACAATTAAATATGCTTCAATCCCATATTTTGCTGACAAATCAGAAAAAATTGCTAATATTAAATACAAGACAAATAAATATAAAGAAAGTTTTAAAACAACTAAAAACATTTTAAACACTTTGTTTAATGCAAAATAAAAAACAGACAATTTGCTAAAATCGAGAATTTACAAATTAAATTGTTTGAATTGTAATTTCTGTTGAAGAAGCTAAGTTGCACATGAGTATCAGATTCAGAACTAAATTTTTAGGTGCAGCAATATATCCAAAGCAGATGATTTGCTAAAATTAGGCATTTACAAATTAAATTGTTTGCATTGTAATTCGGTTTATATAATCCAGACAATTAGAAATTTTGATATAAGGTATAAAGAACACGTATGTTGTTACAAATACAAACACCTACATAAATCATGCTAAACACTTACTAGAACTCAATCATTTAATGACATCTAATAACACTATAAAATGTTTACACTTTTGTGATGATAAATGTAAATTAGATATACTAGAAGCTTTTGAAATTCACAAACATTAAAAACTGTACCGTTAATGAACAAGCAAATTAATCTTTTAAATTCACCTATTGGACATTTTGGAATAAGAAATCAAGTCATCTGCAGATGATTACAGAGATCAAGTCACCAAGTTCTATTGTTGCTATAGCAACACTAACTGTTTGCTATTTAATATAATCTCTGATAACGGCATGTAAACATGTCAAAATACGTATAAGGTTAAATAAATAAATACTGTTGAAGTAAAAAGTATTTTATTTATACTCTTCTTTATCTTTCACCTCTTATACACGAAGGTGTCGAGGACTTCCACTCCGGGTAGGCTCTCGCTTGTGTAATAGGAGGTAGTGGGGCCTTTGGCCTTTAGACCGCTACGCTCCTGAAGCTTATGCCACCCTTCATGCCCATTCATTCAATGTCATTCACACACATGTTTAATTGTATGTTTTTATGTTGTTTATGACTTTGTTACTTATCCTGGTCAGTCAGTAATCAAGGTAAGCGCCGTTAATTGTAACCCAACGTCGAATGGTTGCCGAGCTCGATACCGATCTACGGAATTACAGAAAAATTTTCTGCTTCTTCCGGGATTCGAACTGAGGGCTCAGCTCACGCATTGTGAGCCTGATCCTCTTGCCACTGGACCACTCGGACGTTTCATTTATACTCAATAATAATATTTTGTTTTTTTTTTTCTTGTTTTGTTTCTTGTTGGTTACCTATTTATTTGCCGTTATTGATTATAAATTTTCGTTTCATTCCACCTATTAAACTCACTAATAGCTATGTGCTTCTAGTTTTTTTCATTTGTATTATAAGAACCAGTAAATTTAAGATAGTTTGAAATATTCTTTTGCTAGAAAATAACATTAAAATCTTAAATAAAGGCTAGCATTCCAAAGAAAAACACAAGTTATAGGTATCATTAAAATTCTTGAAAAGCTCCTTTAAAAAATTTGAAAATAGTTGTTTTGGAAAATAGTTCTGGCAAATTTTCAAAGATAATATTTCAATGGGTATGTTTTCTTTGTTGTAAACTTTATTTTTTGAGCTGTATGTAACTTGATTAGAATTGATTTAGTTCAAGACACCCGTAATAGTAAAAAAATTGCAAACAATGCTCTATGCGATGGCTGCAAACACGTTGATGATAACGCACTACCAAAAACTGTAAGTGATAATGTCTCTAATCTTCCTAAACACGCCGGTTTTTCGATCAATGATAATTATACTCTAAAAGATGTGATGAATGCAATCAATTCTTTAAGTAATGTTGTAAAAGACATGAAACACACTCAAGATGATATAATGAAATCCGTCGAGTATTGTTGCGGTAAAATAGATGATTACGAAAAAAAATTATCAATTTTTGAAAACAAAATCAAAACCTATGAAGCTCTAGTCGATAAAACCACAATTACGGATAAAGCCATCTGCGAACTCAATGCGAAAGTGGCTGACCTGGAGCAATACTCGCGGATTAACAATGTTGAAATTCAAGGTGTCCCCGAACGTCCAAGTGAGAGCCTAGCAGATATATTAACTAAGATCGGAAATTGTCTAGGATATAATATACCGAGTGTTGCCATAGATGCTATGCACCGAATTCCCTCATTTAATAAGGATTCTAATCACCCCAAAGGCATTGTTGTTAAGTTTGCCAGGCGCACTATAAAAACAGAGCTTTTGGCTGCTTTTTCTAAAAAAAAGCTGTTACTAGCATCCGAATTAGGATTCGCCGATATCACTGGAAAAATATACATCAAAGATCATCTGTCGCCCTTCAATAAACAGTTACTATATAAAACTCGTGTGCGTGCTCGCGAAAGTGGTTTTAAATTCACATGGGTACGTGATACAAAAATCTTCGTACGCAAGACCGACACTTCTAAGGCAATACATATTTCGAAAGAAGCCGACCTAGCTGCTATCGTGTAGCACAACTTTACAGTACTACTTTGCAGTACTAATACATCTTCCTTTCATCAGTCTTATTTTTATCTTGTTTTATTTTGTTTATAATGAATATGTGTAGGAATAAGAATATTATTAATTTTGCGCACATCAATGCTAGATCTTTAATAGGTCACATTGTTAATTTTAGGGATTATATATACCAATCTAATTTTGATTTATTCGCTGTCACTGAAACCTGGCTCACGCGTGTTGTTTCTGATGCTGATATTGCTGTTGATGGATACACTGTCATTAGAGTGGATAGAGATCCTAGTCGCCGTGGAGGTGGCGTCTGTTTATATATCAAAAATAAATTTAATTTTTCACGGCTTCATCTTTATCACAGCAATGCTTCTGAACAGTTATGGGTAAAATTGAAAATCTGCAAAAAGCAGGTCGCTGTAGGTGTCGTTTATAAACCACCGAACACCGATTGCAAAACGTTCATAGACGAATTTGAGGACACCTTATCGGACATTACCGCTACATCTGACGCTATTTTCTGTGTCGGTGATTTCAACATTGATCTGCTACAGGACAACAGTAATAGCGTTTTGCTCAGATCTGTACTCGATGCCAGTGGTTTAACACAAATTATTAATGAACCAACACGCGTGACCGGTACATCTTTTTCACTAATCGACTTAATCATTGTAAATGATGATGCCAACGTAATAAACTCCGGAATCTCAGATGATCTTCCTATATCTGATCATTTTTTGACTTACGCTTGCATTGCAACAGAGAATGATACTAAACCTGAGAGAGTGCCATACACTTTTAGAGATTTTAAAAACTTTAATTACGAATCTTTTTCAGCCAATTTACAGGCTATTCCTTGGTTTTACTTACTCGACATACCAGGTACTGATGATAAAATTTCTTTTTTCAATGATAACTTATTATGGCTGTTTAATGCGCATGCTCCTGTACGTACTATCAAATCAGCTAAACCAAAGCAACCCTGGATTACTGATAATATTAAACTCATGATTAGATTAAGAAATAAAGCTCTTGGCAGTTATAAATCACACAGAACAGCGGCTAAATGGGAGTACTACAAGTCACTTAGGAATCTGGTAACTTCCTCTATTCGTAGAGAAAAGCGAGCCTATCTGGACTATTCCGCTGCTAACGATAGTATAAAAGATGTCTGGAGTAATTTAATAAAGTTAAATGTCTACAATAAAAAAAAAAAATGTTGGAATTCCCCCTCATCTACAAAATCCTAATGCTATTAATAATTTCTTCGTAACTGCCGCCAGCAGCGGTAATTCTCCTGATCAGGCGCTCTTAAATTTTTATTCAAACAACCTAAAAAGTAATGTCAAGGAACCGTTTAGTTTAACCACAGCTACGGCAGAGGAGGTGGGCAAGATCCTAAACTCTATTAAGTCTAAGACGCGCGGTGCCGATGAAATTAATTCCACTATGCTTCATTATTGTGTCCCGCATCTATTACCCTATATCACACACATTATAAATCATTGCCTTATTACATCAACATTTCCCACAGCTTGGAAACTAGCACTTGTTTCTCCTATTGCCAAAACTAGCTCGCCATCTCGATTTAAAGATCTTCGTCCTATCAGCATTTTACCTGCATTCTCGAAAATCTTAGAGAAAATTATTGAGTCTCAACTTCGCAGTTACTTAACAAAATTCAATCTCTTACCCGATTATCAATCAGGCTTCAGGAAAAATTATAGCTGTGCTACCGCACTACTGAATGTCACGGATGACATATTTAAAGCGACTGATAATGAAAAATTAACAGTTCTAGTATTGATTGACTACAGCAAAGCGTTTGACCTTCTAAACCATGATCTTTTGCTTGCTATATTACGTTTTTTAGGGATCAGCCCTGCAACAATTAACATGTTCAATTCATATTTAAAAAACAGGTCTCAAAAAGTTACTATGAATGGTCAATCCTCGTCTTCCCTTGCGCTTACGTCCGGAGTACCTCAAGGTTCTATCCTGGGCCCTTTGCTCTACTCAATCTATACTAGTAACTTGTTCTCCCTTGCTACGTTCAATGTACAGCACCATCTCTATGCCGATGACACCCAAATCTATTACTCTTTTTCACCTAGCGACGCGAATCTTGCAATCCGTACTTTAAACAATGATCTTAGCAATCTAGTAAGTTTGTCCAAAAAACATTGCCTAAAAATTAATGCTTCTAAATCTGCCTGTTTAGTCTTCGGAAAAAAAAAGTTAAGAGCTGACACACTTGATGCTGTGAAGATTTTTATAGACAACGAACCTGTTCCAGTGCTTAACTCTGCCAGAAACCTGGGGCTTATTGTTGACAGTAATCTAAGATTTAAAGAACACGTCAATAAACTAATTCAGGGTGCTTTTGGAAAACTTAAACTTCTCTATAACAGTAAGGAATTCTTAAACAGAAAATTAAAAATAATGTTATGTGATTCCCTCATATTGTCTGCATTTAATTTTTGTGATGCTGTGTATGGCTTTTGCTTAGACAGCACAGATATCCGTAGAATTCAAAAGGTCCAAAATTCATGTCTTAGGTTCATCTACGGCATAAGACGCAGGGAGAGAATCTCGCACACTCTCTCCAGTAGTAACTGGCTATCAATGAATAATAGGCGTTTAGTTCATTCTTTGTGCATGTTTCATAAAATCATTTCTTGCAAGCAACCCGGATATTTATTTGATCGACTAACTTTTCGCACGGACGTACACAACTTGAATATTCGATATCGAGGCTTGCTTACTCCTCCCCTTCATAAATATGAAATGTACAAACGCTCCTATTCTTACAATATCTACAAACTGTATAATAATTTACCACCAAATTTTAAAAAACTACATCCGGCCAGCTTTAAACGTCAAATTCACGATCATTTCTTTACTCGGCAAGATACGGAACTCCACAACTAAGTATATTTTAAGCGTCTCCAGTCTCGTTGCGTTGGCATCAACCTTTACACGCTTGTTTTCTTAGGTTTAAGTTTAGGTTAGTTATAGGTTTAAGGTGGGTTCTTAGGGAAGATCAGCTGATTGTTTTTAAGATAATTAAGCTGACTAAGAACCCTTTGACCAGTTACACTTTATTTGACTCATTTTAATTTTTAATTTTTAATTTTTAATTTTTGTTTATCTGTAACTGTGTCAATAAAGAAATTATTATGATTATTATTATTATTAATATATTTTTTGGGATGTCGTTTAATTGGCATAGACACTCAGAATTTCCTAATTTCGAATATTCATAAACATATAGAGTGTTCCATTAAAAATAAGATATTTTATTTCATTTCTGATGAAACACTTGATATACTATAATTTTTTAAGTATGTGAAAGTACAGGCGAAGTCCTTCCCCAATTAATTCTTGAAGGTGCACAAATTTAAAATCTACAAATATATTTAAAGCAGTACCTGATAGCATGTCTGAATCGGGCAAATAAATTCCATTGATGACCCACTTGCGAGGAGCCACTTGTTGTATAGGATATATGAACACTAGTTGATTCATGAGTTGCCGTCTGCGATGATGCAGCTGTGTATTTGTATGCAGGAGCAATTCTTTTAATTGTATCTGCTCTTTACGCCAGTCTTTTAATTTTTCTGAATCTCGACTTAATTTGCGATAATTTTCCATTAACAGGGATCCTTGAAAGATATATTCGTTACTTGTTTAAATCGTGCGTGCTAAGAACTACTAATGGTTGGAGTTTTGGCAAACTTACCAATACACCAAAACACTATTATAGTTGGGCAGGCATGCAGCTTACGTTGAGGTGCTGACAGTTGATGGTCAGGCAGAGTTGTAAGTATATGAAATTCGTAGGTGGCTTTCATTATGTGATAGCATCTGTCATTGGCAATTCTTTTAAAATAAAATTCGCAACGGACATTGAGTGTTTTGTCCATTTGGAAAATTACAATTTTGTCGTTAAAGGGCACGTTTCGGGCGAGCTAGCGCTTCGCAATTCTGGGGTAAATGTTTGATGAAAGTAGAAATAAGCTATTTTCATCATAACAACAATTATTTTTATACAAAAATTATTTGCACAAGGTCAGCTTAATATTCACCACAAGTACCCTAATTGACATATCGATTTTTGGGTATTTATTGTTTTAATTGTAATACCTAGCAGTCGAAAATTAAAAGCTTTCCTAAAATATGTTGTAGGGTCGGCTTAGAAACCAAATTAAAGTATAGTCATTTTTTGTTTCTTAATTTGCAAATTTTCAGTTATCACCAGTGGCACTCATCTGCCGTAATCAGATTTATGCACCAATCTGTTATAACCTGTTACATAAAAAACATCTATATGCAAAAGGAAAATGACACCATTTCCATAGGAGAGGAACGGTAATTTTTTTACTAAAAAACAATATCTTGTATTTGAAACGTTCAAAAAGGTTTATGACCTACACTTCTCCAATGCAACATTCTAGAGTTTAAAGAGCTCCGTTTAATGCTACAAGCGCCAATTTGCTAACCGTTGTTCCCCGTAAAAGAATAAAATTTTGAGCCCCTAACAGGAAAATAAGAAAGTTTCTACAACTGATGACAGGTAAAGAAGCTCTCTTTAATGTTGTAAACAAAATTTGTTTGGAAATTATACGTTTTGCAGAAAAATCTCATGCAGGCCCAATTTTAGGCACTCACTGACGGAAAACAAAGAGAAAGAGAGAGATATTTTAATGCAGTTTGTGCAGGAGCATACTGTTTTATCGAGTCAGTTATGTTCACAAGTATTTTGTATATAGACGATGGTGTTTCAACATTTTTGACTGTTGGTTTTTGCCAAAATTGGTTTTATTACAAAAATTTCCAAATGTATTGACAAAGTTGGCTGTAGCATTGACTATACTCTTATAGACCCGCAACGTTTACGAATTATTACATTTCTTGAAATAGTAGTAGACGTGAGCGACAGGTTGCGCTGTTTGTACTAAGAGATCTAGAAAGCAGTCAACCAAACAAGTTATAAACAACACTCTTAAATAATAATATGCTGGTCGATTGTGATGAAGGGTCTGTCCTGGTCGACGTATGCCAGTTCGACCGCCAAAGCAGGTAGCTGATGTTCTAAATATATTCAAAACAAGAGAAACTGTCGTTACACGTAAACTTATAATACTGAAAGTTGATAATTCGGATGTCGGACAAAAATGGCTATAACATCTCTATTTGGGAACTTAACAAAAATATGCAAAGAATAAAAAATATATTTTTTAACTAAAGCTAATTGATAGGTGGAGTTAAAATCACGTAAATGCCGGAAAAATTTTCGATTTGCCTTAAGTTGTTCTATCAGATTCCGTGCTCAAATTTTCAAAACTTAGTTTTGAAAAAACGTTACCCAAAAAAAGAGGTCTAACTTCCGTTTCCGGTTTCGGATTTTTTTGAAAAGCTTAACTGGAACTACAAGTTTCGATATCTCTTGCTTTTAAATTTCATCAAAATCGGCCAGTACTTTCGCCTGTAGAAGCGTCACCCACATACATACATTTTTTAAAAACCACTTTTTTGGGTTCCTTGAGTACACCTTGCACGTACAAAAATGGTACAAAATATTATACAATATTACATACAAATAGGAAAATTCTTTAAGCTATGTGCGGGTAGAAATAATTATAAAATAAAACAGTAATGAACAATTAAATTACAAACGCAAACGGCCTTAATACTTGAAAATACGCAGCTCTCACAAACAAAATAACAAACACACTGAAAACAAACAAGACGCGATTGTCGCGTCTAGATTCACCAATCTAAGCATTTTAGAATAATTATCTGGGTATTTCGTGGAAAGGCTGATGTGACCAAAAGACTACGACTTACAGACAGTCTGTTCTTTAAAAGGGCCGAAAATCGTAGCAAATTAATTTTTGATTAAACCCCCCCGCAGCAGGTTTTTCTACAATTTTTTAATGCCGCAAATTTTTCCGGACGATTTCAACATTTGATGTTATTGCATAGCATAATTTTGTCCACATAATCTCGTTGAGAATTTTCTTTGCCTTTCATTGAGAAAAATCAAAAAATACCGGTAACCGTAACCCTATAGTAATTCTCTTTCTCTATGCACATTATTAATGTCCGAAGCGATCTAAAGCAACATACATTTTTTGCACTTATACTTTTTTATTAATTTTTGAATTGCATAGCCTGCGGTGTAGGTAATAGCACAAAGTTGTAAGTGACGCACGTCATCATTGTTGAAAACGTAACCGAAATTTAAAAAATTTTAACCGTAACCGAAAAGCGAAACATTTTATTTCGATTTACGTCCCTGGTTTTAATGCATGAAACATTAATTAATCATTTTTTAAATTTCTGAGTTTATCACAAACACCCGCATTTCCTACTCTTACATCTCTCGATGTCCACACAGTTTCTTTATATATGCGCACTAATATTAAAAAGTTTATTAAAAAATCAAAATTTTTTTGCACTTATACTTTTTTATTAATTTTTGAATTGCATAGCCTGCGGTGTAGGTAATAGCACAAAGTTGTAAGTGACGCACGTCATCATTGTTTACGTTTACAGTAAAAGGACATTCCGGTTCATCGCCTTTCTTATCGCTTTTTTGATGCATTACTGTATTTGAAAAGAGCGATTTGTCACTATCTGATTCACAATTTGCCTGGTCATATTTAAATTCATATTAATTATGTGTCGCAAATTTGTCCAAAATGTACATATTTATATAAACATATTTTCAAGGATGTCTTGATTTAATCTTGACGTAAGCAAAAACGGGATGCCTTCCTTTTTTAGATCTGCGTAAAGGCTTAAAATAGCCGTAATTGAGAGCAAAAGCCCCTCAAAACAAGGGGGATTTTTCCGTTTCTCAACTGTTTCCCATTGACGAATCCAACTAAGAGCGGCTAAACTAAAAACCTAAAGATGTACAATACCATTCTGTCGTCGCCGATTTTAAGTGTTAACACGTGTTTCTATTGTAGGTCGAGTTTAAAGTCCCTACCCAAAAAATGCTAAATGACGTACGTTTCCAACAGTAGCAAGTATGCGATGTAGAACTTAGTATAAACTAGACGCATGGCGCACAGCGCCCCTTAGTGTAGTTGTCTTCAACTTAAGCGTAAACGAATTACATTAGTTGCGTATCTATAAAGGTATATAATCAAAGGCTGTAGCCAACCAACTATTTATCGCGTTTTAAATCGTTCGTCAGATTTGAAGACGAGACATGGGGCACACTACCACATAAGCAAGACAGATTCCCAGATGCAGGACAGCCTCCTCTAGACTATATCACTATAATAGTGTTTTGGTTAAAAATATAAGCAAGGTTATCATGTTAGTTGCAAAAATTTATTTTTCATGTAAATAACCATACCTCTTTCTTCATTTTCATCCATTAAAGCAGAACAAGTCTGTTTTAGCTGCCGAATGTGTGCAGACTTTTTGTCTCTTTCATGTGCTAACAATTTTGTTCTAAATTTAAATATTTCAATTTGCTTATTTGCTTTAACTATTTGCTGTCTTTGTAACTTTGTGGGTTTCCCCTAAAACCAGAAAGTTTTAACATTATTAGTATTAGTTTTATTAGCAGTCTAATACCTTCCACTCGAGCATTTTATTTAATGTAGTCATAGTTAACAATTGTGAAGAATGGCGATGAATGGGGCTTGGTTCATCTAAAGGTTCCGGCTTATTTGATGACTCAGAAGAGGTGTTAACACACAGACCACATTTGGTGGTAATTTTATCCCTAAGACCTTGAACGTCAAGGCTTTGATTCTTTATGGCAATTTGCAAGGAATGCAGCTTTTGTAATTTGGTAACTGTATAACTATATTTGACTTCACTTTTTGCACTTCTTAAGACAGTATTCCTATAAACTTGCGTTTTGAATTCTGTGCTCACTACATTTAAATTATCTATAAATTGCAACGGTTTTAACAGATCCCTACGCAATGAAATGTAACTAGCGAAAAAACCACCTCGCAAATGAAATATCACAGAATTTTCGTAAAAACTTTCAGGTTGAATTTCGGATAATTTGATACCCAAATATACCAATCCTGATAAATTAATTCCCCATGTCGTAATTACTTCGTCCATATCACTATTGCTTGTTTGCCATATCCTTAATACAAATGCTAAAACGGTTAATTGTTAAAAATTAAGATATTCTGCAACATAATAATAAATACCTGAAGCTGAAGGATAAGGTAAATTACCCATATCTAATTCCGCCCACTTTGGATTTAAGCTATTGCTTTTCTCGCTGGTATAAAACGGGGCACACATTGTCGTTAAGTGCAAAGTGTAATAAAAACTACCGTTACATTGTGAAGTAACATTGTATGCCATAATTTGATACAAGTGCCGCAAACGAAGCTGTAACATCAACAGGGTTAAGCGATAGCGGTTTCAGTAGGTAATATTTGATTTTACCTGTTGAGTCAAAAGGGGTGTCCACTGTCGGCATCTTTGCCTTCCTAATACAGAATCGGGTACAGAAAAATTCATGTCATCTAAAAAAATATACTTTTGTGTAAAATGACAAACAAAAGTTAGGTTATGAGACCAGTAAAACTGCAATAGGAATATTGAATAAAATAAAACAAACCCTTATATTGCTCTCCAGTATATCAAAGAAATTGCAGGCTTTCATTTAATTTTTCCTGGAAATTATTTTATCTGTATTAACTTTTACAAATATTTACACTTAAATAACATTACAAGTGCTACCATCTACCGGGTGATCGTACAAAAAATGATTCAGAGCAGGCCATGACCGAAGCAAAGAACATCAAAACGCCCAGAAGCGTCACTTCGATATTTTTTTGTACTTTAGTCGGCCATATTGTAAATGGTTTAACTGTCAATCTGACAGATGTACCTTGGAGGTTATGTTCAACTTACTGTTTATTATTGTCTTTAAACACCCATAATAATTAACAGTAGATACAATAACATTATTTTTCACTCCATGTAAGGTTCTTCTTTCATCCATTTTATTCAGATATCGTTTTTAAGGGTATTACAGTTATTTAGCGTGTCAAATGTAGCACAATACCACAACAGCATCACAGACGGAGCAGTTCGTTTGGTTGACTTAGCAGTAAATTGTGTTCTGTGAATTTTACTTAAAGTAATCAGTTTTAGTCAAACGTTGGTAAATACTCGTACCATTTGGACATAACAATACGCGGTAGGTATACCTACTACAAAATATTGAACAATGTAATTTTATTTTATTTGCATTTCACGTACCTAATAAAAATCCTACTCGATCTACAGAATTATTTTTACTTATTACTTTATTTAATGCGTGCTTCGGTTTTCTGCGAATTACCTTTAGCAATATTATTTAGTTCTTTGTGTTGTATGTCTACAAGTTATATTTAAAATTGGCGCCATTTAATTTTGACGTTAACCATTTTCAATATGGCGAAGGTCACCCAAATTATGCTCAAAACATCAAAGGAACCGACACAAGTGACGCTTCTGGGTATTTTGATATTCTTTGACCGAAGTGTTAAAGTTGGCAAAACTTAATATAGGCCAATTGTCAAATGTTGACAGGTGCAAAAATTTTTGGCTAGATACATTAAGTTAAATGTATCTAAAGCCGCGTTCTCATTATTCGATTTTAGTTGATCAACTTTAGTGGATCAACTAAAATCGAATGAAAATTGCTGTGAGAACATACATTTCAACTTTTGTCGGCCAACTTCAGTTGATTCCACAAAAGATTGACCCATTCAAACTTTATCGTTCAAGTTATGAGTCAACCACTATCTTTTAGACGAGTTGAAACGCGTTTGAAGCGTGTGAACATTTATCAGTCAAGATGAATCATTCGATTGTGTTGCATTCTGCAGTCTGCTTGCTGTTTTACGAGATATAGTTTTATTATAAAATGAAGTGGTCGGAAAGTACTATGTCCAAATTTATAGAACTTTATCATAATCATCATGACTGTCTTTGGAACCATAGACTGGTCTTGAATCAGTAAATTAGTAATAACTTGTACACCTACACGGACGATTTCTCTAGTTGGCGCCATTTTATTGCACTAGTCGATTCAATTTTTACGCTTGAAATGTACGATGTGTGTGAACCAAAAACTTGACCGATTTTAGTTGATCCACTAAAGTTGATCAACTAAAATCGAATCATGAGAACGCGCCTTAACCAAAATTTTTTACAGCTGTCAACATTTGACAATTGGCCTATATTAACTATTGCCAACTTTAACACTTCGGTCATGGCCTGCTCTGCATCATTTTTTTACGATCACCCGGTATCATTAAAACAATAAACATGGATATGAGAAGGTTGTCTATAAAGACTATGAAGCCGTAGAGGACCTAAAAGCAAAGCATTGAAACTGAAAAGTGAATTTAAAATTATTTAACAATTAATTTATCTATGCTTCAAGTCAACCCTAAATTGTCTGGTGGGGTCTCATGCACCCCAGTTGTCATTCTTGTCAACATTAACTAATGCTCCCACCGATAGAGTTTACGCATCCCACCTTCTCTCAGAAAATTTTCACAAACAACTCGCTATTTTATAAATATTGAATCAAATTTTAGATTCTACAATAATAAATTAGGTACTAATACTTTTAAGTATTTTTCTGTACTATTAACAAAACGATACTACATGTGGAAATTTCTTTGTCTTTTTATAATTAATCAATAAATCGGTTAATGAAACAAATTTGGACTTATTATATGTTTATATCGCGAACTATATTATTTATATGTTGCAAAATAATAATAATAAATTTTTAAAACAGTCGATTTATGAAGAAAAAAAATAAGGTTTAAAGACCCCAGTATTCCATTTGCGTTATTTGTAATCACTGTGTGTATGCCGGGTTTAGAAAGAGGGAGCAGTTACAGGAGGTGAGGAACCTAATCTACAAATTACAACTGACAATGAGCTGGTGACGTGTATGGTGCTTACAAACATCTAATCTGCAGGCTATTGAATAATTAACTTTAAAAAAAAAAGGGAACCGACTTCAAATAAAAACACAAAAGTGACATAAGTTAACTAAAAAGCAAAAAATAAATGTTTTTTATACAACAGTTTAATACTTATTTGTTGTTCCGTTTAATGTAATTAAGAAATTGCTGTTTATTATATAATTATTAATTGTTTTATAATTTTTAAGTCGGTGCCAAGTAAAACATAAAAATTCGAATCTAATTTGTTATTGCACCAAGGTATATAATTTTTATGTTTTACTTGGCACCGACTTCAAAATTATAAAACAATTAATAATTATATAATAAACAGCAATTTCTTAATTACATTAAACGGAACAACAAATAAGTATTAAACTGTTGTATAAAAAACATTTATTTTTTGCTTTTTAGTTAACTTATGTCACTTTTGTGTTTTTATTTGAAGTCGGTTCCTTTTTTTTTAAAAGTTAATTATTTTACAATTTTAAGTGATGGGTAGACCTAGTAAAGATGCTTCTCGAATGAGGAAATGACGGCTAGTTGAAACGGAAGATGAAATACGGAAACACTAAAAAGTCGGTTAAAAAAATAGATTTTGAGGAGTATCTTCGAAGTTCAAGCTCCAATACCAATGAAATTATAATGGGACCACCTTGGAACTATACTGAACCCATCACAAAAAAATCATTAAAATCGGTTCATAAACAAAAAAGTTATGCCCGAACATACATAAAAAAAAATTTAAAAAAAAATAAAAAAAAAACATATATACAGACGAATTGAGAACCTCCTCCTTTTTTCGAAGTCGGTTAAAAAAACCTCCAAGCCCTTCACGTATAGGTAAGTAGATATTTAAAACATCATGACTTTGTTACAGTGGCTTCATTTTTAGGTTTTGGATTGCTCAGTTTAACCATTGTATCATTAACCATCATATTAAATCATTGATATTAATATTAATGAATTTATTTCTGTTAATAATATTTAGAAACAGAATTAACTTTTAGAAAAAAAGGGAACCGACTTCAAATAAAAACACAAAAGTGACATAAGTTAACTAAAAAGCAAAAAATAAATGTTTTTTATACAACAGTTTAATACTTATTTGTTGTTCCGTTTAATGTAATTAAGAAATTGTTGTTTATTATATAATTATTAATTGTTTTATAATTTTTAAGTCGGTGCCAAGTAAAACATAAAAATTCGAATCTAATTTGTTATTGTAGCAAGGTATATAATTTTTATGTTTTACTGGGCACCGACTTAAAAATTATAAAACAATTAATAATTATATAATAAACAACAATTTCTTAATTACATTAAACGGAACAACAAATAAGTATTAAACTGTTGTATAAAAAACATTTATTTTTTGCTTTTTAGTTAACTTATGTCACTTTTGTGTTTTTATTTGAAGTCGGTTCCCTTTTTTTTTAAAGTTAATTATTTTACAATTTTAAGTGATGGGTAGACCTAGTAAAGATGCTTCTCGAATGAGGAAACGATTGCTAGTTGAAACGGAAGATGAAATACGGAAACACTAAAAAAGTCTGTTAAAAAAATAGATTTTGAGGAGTATCTTCGAAGTTCAAGCTCCAATACCAATGAAATTATAATGGGACCACCTTGGAACTATACTGAACCCAACACCAAAAAATCATTAAAATCGGTTCATAAACAAAAAAGTTATGCCCGAACATACATTAAAAAAAAAAAAAAAAAAACATATATACAGACGAATTGAGAACCTCCTCCTTTTTTTGAAGTCGGTCAAAAATGTAAGTGATGGTGATCTAGTTATCTAAACGCCATTAAGAATGGGAATAAAGTTTTGTTGGGATTTTTGCAAATAAAACGCAGTAGTGAGTTTTTATGCCGTTTACTGAAGCGATCGTCTTGGACAAGGGCAACAAGAGTGAATTATAAGAATGGTCACAAAAGTGCTCAATGTAGCCATATGTGTAAGTATATGCACTGAACAAAGCAGAACGGATTAGTAATTCCTGCAGTGCTCACGAATATGATCTAATACCAAAATACATAAGCCTCTTGGTATTGAAAATAATTACATTTGATTACCTTCGACTTGTGAACTTTTACATGATTTTTTAAGAACGTGTGATTTATTATATGTGTAAATATGGGTTTGAATTTTTGCATTTTCATGACTTAACAAGTCCCGGTTCGTTACTAGTTTAAAGTTTTTTTACTGCTGCTAGAATAGGTTGTTGCTTTTATTAAAAACTTATTTTGAATTTCAAGGTTGAAATTGAGTTACATAAAAAATAGTCCTGTTTGAGCTTGCTAATGTATTAAATATAGCATCCCGAAGATTTTTACACGTTCATTGTATTTTTTGTAGTAGTGGTAGTAATGGTAGCAATACGAATTAGTTTAAAAAAATTGTATAGATAGTTGTTTAAACTGTTGTTAGTAATTTATGTTGGGAAAAAGCTTAAATTCTCTTAATTTTACGGTTTGCATGTGTAGAAATTTTTTTTATTTTTAAATATAAAGAACGCTAGAGTTCATGTTAAAATTAAATAATAATTTTAGACTGAGGTATTTCAATAATAACACGTTCAAGAAATATACTTATACACTTAATTCAATATATTTACATTTATACACACATAATTTGCCAATTTTAATATTTTACATAAATTGCTGGTTTCTTGTTGTTGTTCTAATCCTTCTTAATGTTCAAGTTTAGTTATGTGTTTTAATTGTAAACGAGTTTATTTATTCTTTTTAATCATATCTCAGTCTTAGAAATAGCAAAATGCATATTTACTTCGATGGATATGATTTTATACAATAATTGTATATGCTCACTTTGATACTTTATTATTTTTTATTCTATTTTATTCTTGTCTGAGAATCAGCACATTGCTAAATTACTTCGATGAATAAAATTTAATATAGAATTGACTCATAATAATTGATATTGGTAAAATAAAACAGACATAATTGGGGTTTCCAGGTTACTTGTGCCTTATCCCAATTATCAGTTAAGAATTATTAGACATCAAAGTAAGTTAAATTTTATATTTAAATAAATTTAAAATTCAACTAAATGTTAAAATTAAGCTTAGATTTATGTATTTCAATTCAAGATTTCAGATTTGATTTCAATATTTTATATTGAATTTCATATATTATTACCAGATTTTATACAGACTTCCAAGAGTTCATGTGTGATTGTCATATCTGCAATAATGCCGCCTATTTATATCAAAAATGAACGATTTCACATCTATCCCCCTCTCACTAAACATTTAGTGGGGATAGTCATATTCAGAAACATATAAACAATGACATGAATATTATAATTTGAATAATTCAGTTATGATGAATTATTTAAATTTTAAAAAATGTTCAGTTTTTGAACTGTTACAGAGTGTTGAATGCGATTTTTTTCCAAAATCTAGTTTTTGGAGCACAGGGTCTCCAAAACCTAGAGTTTGAAAAAAAAATTGTCAGTTTTATAATCTTAGTAGTTACCTACTTATTAGAGTCTTTAGTGTGTTGCTTAAATATGACTTTCAGAATTAATTCCAAACTTTCCATTTTTCAAATTTATTTTCTTCTCTCCGGCAAGCGATTATCCATTGTTTTGCCAAATCTTCTTTCTTTGGAAAGCTACAGTATTTTATACCAGCACCTTTTGTACTTTGATTACAGTTTTTACAATTAGCTACGGCACAATTGGGTTGATACAAAAAAAAATTATGTACTATTTTTGCATATTTCATACATTTCAGCTTACGAAACCTATTAACCTTGAATTTGTCGTGAAAAAACCTCTAGGTGATTTTTGAAAATTTGTTATCAAACTTTGAATTTTTCAAATTTGCCGCTTCGTGTATGTTTTATGTTCAACTGGGTTAACCGCTGTGATTTACGTTTTCTTGTTAATTTCTTGTGTTTTTAGAGTGTAAAGTTTCTTTATTACTACAAAGAGTCCTTTTTAGGACTAACCTGTCCAATTTGGATACGTCTTGTTAATTTCTTGTTTTACAAGTGCAAATTATCGTTGTTTATTCTTGTGGTTGACGCTTGTAGTTGAAATTAAAGTAATAATGGTTGAGGTTGGATTTATTAAAGCTTTGTGTATGTTATATGGTTGCCAGTTTGTTTTACCGGCAAAAACAAGTTGTCATTTTCCGTTTATGTTCTTTGTTGTCATTCGGTTTTGGTAATTTTGTGGATAGTTTTTATGTGATTAGTTCCACGTACAGTACATTTACTAAAAATAAACTTCTGAGTATTATACGAAACATGAATACTACATTCCATTAAATTTATCGTTTTTTCTTTTCAGGAAAAATTTGAGGCTTAACAAAAAGTCAATAAACTTCCTAGGTGTAACTCGTTTTATTGCGATGAGAGTGTTAATCAGCTAAGTATTCGACTATAGGGATACTATACAAAATTAAAATTATTGTTTTTCTTTTCACGAAAAAGTTGAAACATACAGAAAACATTTACGAGTTAAGCACACACTTCTTTTTACCGATACTACACTAAATAAATTCTCTACTTTTTTTTCAGGTAAAGCGTCCTAGAAAGTAACAGATTTTGGTTTGTGCTGTACCAGTTCATCTGCATATTTTAGCGATGGATGTTGGTCGTAAGAAGTATTATTAAGTACCCGTGGTGCAACAACTGGTACTCCTCCAAGATCTCGGGGAGGAGTTAGGTATATTCATTTTTATTTATACTTGTACAGAATTTCATATTTATTTATTTATTTATTGTTATTTAGCATTAAGTGTTGATTTGTACAGAATATTAATTTTTAAATATACTTAGGGAATTTCAGAGTATTTATTTAGTTGTTTGTAAATGCAGAGTAAAGAGGTTTATTTTTTCAATAAATATATTTCTTTTTATCTGATTTTTCTTGTAGTTTGTATGGTATTTACTGTTTATTAAAATTTATAATTCATTTAAAAAAATGAGATGAATTTTAATAAAATTGAAATTGGAAGCGGAATAACTACACTACATCAATGATTTAAATAGCCCGCGCTTGTTGTTTAGTTTGCTACTAGATCGCCAGATGGCGTATGAATAAAATGGTGGTGTTTGTTGCCAATATTTAACATGGGGAATTCGCTTCTAAGGTTTAATCAAAGAAAATCAAAACGCCCAGAAGCGTCACTTCGATATTTTTTGTACTTTAATCGGCCATATTGTAAATGGTTTAACTGTCAAGTTCTGACAGATGTGGTTCGCGACTTGACGTACCCTTTTCTGGCGCTGATTTAAATTTAATTTAATGTAAGGTTCTTCTTTCATCCATTTTATTCAGGTATCGTTTTTAAGGGTATTACAGTTATTTAGCGTGTCAAATGTAGCACAATACCACAACAGCATCACAGACGGAGCAGTTCGTTTGGTTGACTTAGCAGTAAATTGTGTTCTGTGAATTTTACTTAAAGTAATCAGTTTTAGTCAAACGTTGGTAAATACTCGTACCATTTGGACATAACAATACGCGGTAGGTATACCTACTACAAAATATTGAACAATGTAATTTTATTTGCATTTCACGTACCTAATAAAAATCCTACTCGATCTACAGAATTATTTTTACTTATTACTTTATTTAATGCGTGCTTCGGTTTCCTGCGAATTACCTTTAGCAATATTATTTAGTTCTTTGTGTTGTATGTCTACAAGTTATATTTAAAATTGGCGCCATTTAATTTTGACGTTAACCATTTTCAATATGGCGAAGGTCACCCAAATTATGCTCAAAACATCAAAGGAACCGACACAAGTGACGCTTCTCTCTTTGATATTCTTTGGTTTAATGTTCTGTGATGAGCTGTCAACCTCATCTTTAGGTGTTAGGTGTGGTAAAAAAGCTTATGATTCATATAAAATTAATTTATTTTAAAAATTTAGCAGACATACGTTAAACATGGACAGCCAAGGTAGAAAAGTTATTGTTTGTGATAATGGCACTGGGGTATGTAACTAATAATAGTCGAAAAGTCAATAATTGTCACTTAAACATAACCTTTTTATCTAGTTTGTCAAGTGCGGGTATGCCGGTAGCAATTTTCCGGCTCATATTTTCCCTTCTATGGTTGGCAGGCCAATTATTAGAGCTGTAAATAAAATAGGAGACATTGAAGTTAAGGTGAGCGTAGAGATTTTGTAGTTTAAGTTTTCGATCGGGTGCCCCCTTTGCTTATATTTGTTGTATTACGACATTATGTTGTTTGTAATGCTTTTCTTTCAATTCTAGGGGTATCATGTAGAAGTAAGAGATTTGTTTCAGTAAGAACTGTTAATGTGTTTGCGTTTTTGTTTGTTTATGTATTTGTTTTTGTGAATAGTTTTTACATAATCAATACTAAATAATTTTTCATGCATCAGGGAGTTGCAAGCACACTGCCTGTAAGTAAATTAACAACTATTAACAGATTGTGTATATCCTAACATAAAATTCGTTTTCACTTATTACCACACTATATTTAGTTTTGTTTGTTTCAAAGGATTTAATGGTCGGCGATGAAGCTTCTGCACTTAGATCATTGTTAGAAGTTAACTATCCAATGGAAAATGGAGTCGTTCGCAACTGGGAGGACATGTGTCATGTATGGGACTACACCTTTGGGCCAAAGAAAATGAATTTAGATCCTAAAGAAACAAAGGTACAATTACATTAATTATTTCTATGTGATTTTTGAATTTACTTTTTAAGATACTACTAACAGAACCGCCGATGAATCCCACAAAAAATCGAGAAAAAATGATTGAAGTTATGTTTGAAAAGTATGGCTTTGCCGGTGCTTACGTTGCTATACAAGCCGTTTTAACTTTATATGCTCAGGTAAGTTAATATCTCTGTGCACTAATAAATTTTTTAAAGTCGGCAACTTGTAGGGACTGCTTTCGGGTGTTGTTGTCGATTCCGGGGACGGTGTAACACACGTGTGCCCTGTTTATGAAGAATTTGCTTTGCCACATCTTACCAGACGTTTAGATATTGCTGGACGTGATATTACGCGCTACCTCATCAAGCTGCTCCTTCTTCGAGGATATGCTTTTAATCATTCTGCTGATTTTGAGACTGTAAGTGTGCATACAAAAATTGAATTTCTTGCCTTGACATTTTTCATTTTTTTTTGTATTGTTTTGAACCATGGCCAAAATTGTCATAAAATGAAAAATGAGCGAAGAACTTATGTTATTAAAAGTATTTCAGTATTAACATCTTACTAATGAATATAATATAATCTCAAGGCAGTGGATGTTTTGTCTCCATATTAACTTTTTTTCCTAGTCTTTACAGGGAGCCTTGTCACACTTTACCTAAAAACTGCAGGTAAGAGAATTTGCATCTTCCTAAAATTTCTCCCAGAACAAGCCTGACAGGTATTAAAATGTATTTGTATGAATTTGTTTTTTCAAGAAAATGTTTATTTGAACTCCCTTTAGCATTTGTTGCAACTCCCAGTACTTCCCCTAGCCTAGTGTATAGGGCCTTACCCTAGTGTTATCGAAGGGTTTAACAACCTGACATATTTAATCCAGTAGTGATGGACAGGTAATGAACTAAGCATCTTCAGGTAAAGTGTGCCAAGTCTCTCTGTAAAGACTGCCTACCTGTGAGGATTTTAATTTTAAATGGAATTTATATAACGCAAACAAATAAGCCACTGTGGCGATAATAAAATGTCACGTTTGTATTTTGTTTTTAACAGGGTTCCCACTGACCCTGGATAACCCGGAAGTCTTGGAAAAGTCAGGGAATTAAAATTTTAACCTGGAAGTCATGTATTTTATGCAAAATTTGGCATTAGTCTTGATTTTTCTCTTGATTTCCAGTAAAAAAACTGATTTTCCTGCAGTAGTGTTAACATAATTTAAAAAAATTAAAAATTTTCCGAATGAATTTTTAAAACTGCCGCTTATAAAACAATTGCTGCTAAAGGTTTTTAAAATATCATTGAGGTACTTTTCTTATCCTTGTTAAATTCCAAGGAACGTAATATGGCTTATGATTAGGTGCAAGTAAGACCGCCACATGCTGTCTTGTGAATTGATAAAAAACCCATAAACGTGATTATTTTTGCGTCTATTTTATTGATTTTTTTGTCGAAAGTCATGGGTAAGTATGATTTTTGGTGATGGATATCCTGGAAAAGTCATGGATTCTAATTCTTGATAGTTAGTGGGAACCCTGTTTAAGGATTGTCGCATTACTTTAGCGGTAATTAATAAATATTTCTATTTTTTAAGTAGAATCCTGTTTTTAAATCTAAGTAACTATGTTTCTTTTAAATCCTGTTTGTAAGATTTAAATAATATATAAATAAGTATTTGAAAATGTAATAAATAACTTATCTTATTTATAAATACTGTCTATCCTACGAAACGTCCATCGTTCAGGTCACACCATTCGTACAACTCCAGTGCGACATTATAGATGCAAACGGTGCCAACAACTGGTTTAGTTGTTTATGGGAAAAAAGATGTACCCCTGGGGCATTTACAGTATCAAATTTCATCTTGATCTGAAAACTCTTTTTTGACTAATAAGCTGTAGAAAGTTTGGAAAAATCCATTGGATTTACCCTAAGGTCTTCTTCGAAAATTCGTTTTTCAGAAACATCACTATCAAAAAAACATTTTGAACTTCCATTTTTGGATGTTTTTTAAAGCCTATTTTTTGTTGGTGAATTTTGATACAGCTCCACACTCCGAAGCTCATAAAAATCAGATCATTCATTTAGGAGTTATGAGGCTTCACACACACATAGGTACCCTCGCACGTACAGACATTTTTTAGAAACAAAATTTTTGAATTCCTAGAAATCCAAAACACGTATTTTCGTCAAAATGTCGAATTAGAAAATTTTCATGAAGTCAATGCTTCCCTGTGCTGAAAGTATAAGAAAGTAATAAAAATTCAAAAGAATTTAATAAGTTTGCCTTGCTTATTTAGGTGAGAATGATGAAAGAAAAATTATGCTACATCGGCTATGACATTGAAACAGAGCAACGTCTAGCTTTGGAGACCACCGTATTAGTAGAACCCTATACTCTTCCCGATGGACGTGTAATTAAAGTCGGTGGTGAACGGTTTGAGGCGCCTGAAGCTCTATTCCAACCCCATCTCATTAATGTTGAGGGTCAGGGTATTGCCGAACTTGTTTTCAACACAATACAGGTAAAATTTTGATTCTTAATTACGTTTTTCTATTTTAATTGTGATTTTGTGTAGGCTGCCGATATTGACATGCGATCAGAGCTTTATAAACACATTGTGTTATCTGGTGGTTCCACAATGTATCCGGGACTGCCATCACGGTTAGAGCGTGAAATTAAACAACTGTACCTGGAGCGAGTACTTAAAAACGATATTGATAAGTTGCACAAATTTAAAATTCGAATTGAAGATCCGCCTAGACGCAAAGACATGGTGTTTATAGGTGGAGCCGTTTTGGCAGAAGTTATGAAAGATAGAGACACTTTTTGGATGTCCAAGCAGGAATATCAGGAGCAGGGACTGAATGTTCTTAAAAAATTGGGTACACGAGCTGCATAACTGCTTTCATGTAGTTAATATTTTCCTACTTTGTCATTTTTATTTATACGAGTCATTTTTCATTATTATAATAACGGTACTTTTTAACAGTACAACTATTTTTAAGTATTTCTTTTTTTATTTGAAGGAATGTGCAAAGTAGATTAGTTTAGATTTAAGAACTTCAAAAATAATTTTGTGCCAGACTGTTTATGCACTGGATTAAAATCTATGACTGTTAATAATGATTTTGTATTTAAAAAAATATTTGATAGTGAACATTGTTCGTATTTATAGGAAATTTGTATTATACATTTATAATTATATTGTATTATTTGTAATTTTTGAAGTGTTAACTGCTGTATAGTTGTACATTCCAACTGCAATTTGCATTTAATATAAAAGAAAAATTGAAAATTGCCATTTTCAACTTTTAAGATGTAGCAGCTAACATGTTTGATTACTTTATAAAAATCAGGTGATAATTTCAGTGAAATATTTGGTTGAGCAGAATGTGTTGGATATTTTTCAGTAAATTTTTTCTAGTATGGAAATTTTCCTATATTTAAATTTGATGCTGTTTTCAGTAAACGGGGTAAGTACCCATGTATCTATAAAGTCGTAGAAGAGACGCGATTTCTTTTTTAAAATAAAAACCACTTACAATAAAAATCTCGAAATTTCAACTTTTGTAAATAAATATTTCAGTATTAGATAAGAAACGTGAGTTCTGGCTTACAGATTGAATATATAGATTAGGTTCCTTCGCAGTTCAACTGAATAAAATTAGGATTGTGGAATGCTTAACAATAAAAAAAATAATAGTGGACTTCCCAAAGTTGCTTAACTACTTTTATTATTATAGCAGCTTGCTGCATACAAGAAAATGATCCTTCCGTGGTGATCGCCTAAATATTTGGGTTCTCGTAATGGGTGCCCCTCATCACTAAAAGTTGAGATAGGTGGAAAGAATCCGGATTTAATATATAAATAAGTTAAACTAAATGTATGAGTCATGGTACTATATACTCATATTTACTCAATGGGACAAAGTTCAGATGGCTGGAAAATTTTCCTCTGCTTTTAAATTAATGTATTGTACATTTTGATTTTTAAGCAAGGTGTGGCAACGATGTAATTTGACTCTATGAGGTGTATATGTATTAAAATGTATAGATAGAGCGTTATCAATTTTCCCTATATTGTTCGACATTGATCCTGCATAAAAGACATAATTTTGCCACCCATATTATGACATTTGCGTTTATATAACATCAGCCTAACCGAGCAAAATATAAACACACTCAATGGCAAGAATAACAAAAAAGTAAAATATTAAATATGTGACGCGGTAAATACTTGCCGGCGGTATTTTCTGCCTCGGGGCCGAGTTTCTTTTCGTAACGACAGCTATTAGCAGATTATGCTCCAATAATTTACACATATAGTATAAACCCAACTTTCTTATTGGCGTCGAAAACTGCACTGGTCGGCTGTACATCAGTACATACGAATATGCGCCATATACAATTGACGCGTATAAATATGGCTTCTAGAGGCGAGAGGCCGGCGGCAGAAAAGGGTGAGACAGGTAAAAGGAATCCGGATTTACTATATTGATTACAAAATATTTTAAGCGTTTAACTCGATCCAAATCCATAATAATTTTTTAAAAATGTTGTATTTTTTAAATTACGTCATATGAATTTCTTTTTTCGTTTCCTGTAAAATAGAATCGTCTAGTTTTAAACATGCCGCCGAAAAGAAAATTTTTTCGGTTTATACAAGACGTTTTGAAACACATGGACCCCCGTTCAGAGACGGATTGCCTATCTGCATACAAGACAAAAATTTCCTATAAACATGTGTTCCCAGTGTAGTTTTCGAAATACAGGGGACGTTTCTGCACCGAACTGTGATTTCAGTTTTCGCTGTAGTTCTCCTTTTTGTGTTTTTTCTACTGATGATGACTGCTTAGCAGTCGAAATGTACATTTAGAGTACAAAAGTTCTTGTGAGAACTAAAGGGTTTTGAATTTTCTTTACTTCATTACTTTTAAATAATACTATTAAAATCTGTAAATACAAATATTTACGAAACTGCAAGATCATATTATAAATGCAGTTAATTTTTTCTTTGGACTAGATTAAATGAAACCGATTACTACTGATAATATTTTACTTTTACTTTCCTATATTTCCAGTATGGTGGGTGTGTGTGTTGTTTTCAGATAACTCTACGTAATAGTTTTAAATTAGAAAAATGATTAAAAAAAGAGTAGTGCAGTAAGTCACCTTTAGATTGTTAAATTTTTTAAATATTGACTGTTGTAATTTTAGATTTAATTTCGTAAGGCTGATGATGGGCAAGATTTAAGTGCCCGAAAACCGGTTCCCGTTAATTAAACATTTTGCTGAGAGAAAGGACCTTTAATTTTTCCTATTATTAATAGTTTTAAGTTTATAATATATAAGAAGTTTATTTTTAAGTTTATAATGTAAGATGAAGTTGGATTATTTAACATGAATGTGAACCTAGTTAGGTTCAAAACATCGTTTAAACTAATGTGTTTTCTTTAAAATTAATTTTTGTGCCAAAAAATCCGTAATTTGGCTAGGATAAACTAAACCACAATTTGCATTTAATGGTGTAGGTATATGGTTTTTAATTTCTTTTATTCTGTACATAGTGGAATGCCACTGTTTAAGGACCCTGGGATATTTTAAGCAATAATAGCTGCTCCCTACTTTTGAACAACTGTAGCAGGTTTAATGGTCTGTGAGCAGCACTGCACCTGACGTGGCTATGGTAAGTTTCAATTGCTGCAGTCGGGATGCTACTAGGGACATCTAGCATTAATAACCTTAATTATAAGTGCAGTTGTACCATCTGTTAGCGGATCATTACAACAAGAGAATGTCATGGTCGTGGAAGAAAGTATTGACATGACTTGTTGTGGTAAGCAGTTTTGAGGTATAGCTTGCTAGATCATTATTTTCGTTAGTTTTCCTGTGGATTTTGACGATTTTTTTCATATTTCTAGTACGTTTATAAAAATTGAGAATGGTGAAACGTAAAACTCAAGCTCTAATTGATTCAGATTCCAGCAACGATTCGAACAGTGACTTGGATTCGGTATGTTCGTCTTATTTTCATGTGCATTTAGGTTAGAATTAGGCGGGAACTCAAAATTTACAATTACTTACGTAAGTTGCCAATTTTTCAATGTTTTCCCAATCCTTTTTATTTTTTCATTCATCGGTTTTTCTTCCAAAACACAAAATTAACATAAGAACACTTTTGATGCTTGTTTCTAAGCCTGCTGACATTTCGATCTTGTTCCGCATTTTTGAAGGCTTTATTTGTGCCTAGTTTGTCTCAAAATAATCTAGTAGGACTATGTTTGAAAGGTCTTACCAAGTCAGTACGAATTTCTTATTTGTAGTTTCACAATAACGAATTTTATTAATAGGTATGCTTTTGCAGGAATTTTTAAGCCTAGCGAAGAAGAAAAGCAAGAAAAAGAGATCTCCAAAAGAGAATGATTCTAAATCGGATTCTGAATCGGAAGCTGAAAGTGACAATGATGCACGCAGGAATAAAAAACGCGCAAAGCGTGCTAGTTCTGCATCCTCTGAAGAGGAGGACAAAGAAGAAACTAAAAATAATTCAGAACCTGAGGAAGGCGAAGTATCCGACAGCAGCAGCTCTGAAGCAGAGTTTTATGATGGTTATGATGATCAGCTTATGGGTGACGAGGAAGATCGTGCACGATTGGCCAGCTTAACAGAGAAAGAACGAGAAACGGAGATCTTTAAGCGAATAGAACAACGTGAACTGATGAAAACAAGGTTAATATTTTTTTTATAGAAATGTGTCAATTTGTAATAATCAACAACACATGATGATGTTTTGTTTATTTTTAATTATTGCCTGCTAGTTGTTAATATTTTGACAGTTTGTGAAAAAATCCGTTTTACTTTTTATTGAGTAACAAATTAAAGTTTTATCGTATATTAATTTTTTTACGTTGTGAAAATTTGTATAAAATAAAAAACAAAATTTTAGGTTTGAAATAGAGAGAAAGTTGCGGCTCGCAAGGAAGGCAGAAAGAGCCAGGGAAAAGCCCGCAAAATCAAGAGAAGATCAACCTAAATCCCAACAGTACAGTTCCATAGACCATAAAGAACGTAGTAAAGAGCGCAAGAAAAATATTGAAGAGAACAGGGGTAAAGTTGACAAGAGAGTTAATGCTATGGCAGAATTAAAAGCTCGCAGAGAAGGAAAACAAAAACGAGAGGAATTAGAATCTATTCGCCGAGAAGAACAAAGAAAGAAGGATGAAGAGGAGGCAGTAGTTTCACCAAACAAAAATTCTGTTAAACTTAAGGCTTCTGATATTTACTCGGATGACAGTGAAAGTGAAGGTAAGTAGATCGATGTGGTTTTTGTGACCGATATCAATGAAACGGTTTTTGACTCATTTTTTCTTGACTTACACATCCGCCAGAGGGCATTAAACTTTTTTTTTCATTATTTGGTACGGTCCCATATTTGGTTAGGAAAACGGTACCAGCACCATTTAACGCATATTAGCACCAGATAGGGAAATTTAAAAATTTAGCACATTGTGTACTCTGTACTGTTCAGTAATCGATGATAAAACTTGACTGTTTTTCATGTTAAATTGTTAATAACTCATGAACGATTGGCTCCAGAGTAGGCAAGTGGTTAGGGCATTTGTGTGCTACGTGGAAGGTCTCAAATTTAAATCCGAGGCTGGATGCCCACGCAGTTGCTATTTAAAAATTGATAACAAACCCCTTGGGAGTGAGGTAAGTAAGGCAGCAGTTGAAGGGGTGGTGCTTACCATACCACCCCGTACTTGTTAAAGAGTGTGATTCGTCGACGTGCAGCTGTCAATTCTTGAAGTACGGTACATTGGCTACCTGTATCAATTAAACAATGGACATCTAACTGGCCACCTTATTGTATTTGTTACGCGAAAGACTGATTGCATTTACATTACCTTTCAGATGATTATTAAGCCCATCATATGATAAACACGGCATATATCCCTGTAAAGTTTAAAATTTAGGGGTGTGCTGATCGTTTACTAGGTTAGGTGTCTTTAGTTCAGTAGATCGTGATGCAGGGATCTGCATACAAGGAAGAATACGTTTGTCGCCAGAGTTTATAGCATTCACTATTATTGATTGTACGAGTGCAATAGTACATATATATGATCTAAGTTGATTCCGTGTTTTGTTACGAAGAGAAATACAAATTGAGTACGGAAGTTAATGTATTAAAATAAAATTAAAATTTTAGGTGGTAAAACTTCTCCCCAACCAACTCGACCTGCAGCAACAACAACGGCCTCCACAAGATCTCGTTCTTCTTCGAGTTCCAGTTCAAGTGATCAAGAGGAGGAGGAAGAGAAGAAACCCGCATACGTACCATCCCGATCCGACCTTAATTGCATACGTTTATCTAGGCATAAGTTGGAACGATTTGTACACTTGCCATTTTTTGATCGCATCGCTAAAGGGTGCTTTATTAAAGTAGGCATAGGTCAGAATAATGCACAGCCTGTTTATCGGGTAGCGGAAGTCATGGCTGTGTATGAAACTGCAAAAATATATCAACTAGGAAATACTAGAACGAACAAGGTTTGTTGCTGGTAAAATTTTACTTGTAGATAAAATCAAAATATATGATTTAATTTTAGGGTCTGCGGATAAGACATGGGACACAGGAACGTGTGTTTAGGTTAGAATATGTCTCAAATCAGGAGTTTTCGGAATCGGAATATCAGAAATGGATCGAGGCTACTACGGCCGCGGCAATTCCGATGCCTTTACAAGAACGGATAAAAGAAAAACAGTCTGACATAAAAGAGGCTCTTAATTATGAATTTAACGAACAAGATATTGAACGAATAGTAAGTTTTAATTACAATTTTCTAGCCAAAACAATAAACACTTGTATAATCCCATGGAAAACGTATTTTTCCTACGACTATTTTAGAATATAAGCATTCTCATACAATTTTTAATTACGGAATAACTTACATTCTACACTTGTTATAGAATATTTCATTGTAACACTGTTCTGAGTAATAAAGGTTGCGTCTCTCGTCTATCAACTGTTTTTATGTTTTGATGACAGTTACAAACAAAGAGTATTTTAGAAATGAAACTTAAAATGATCTTATTTTCTAAATTTAATAACCTAAATAATTTATAGTCGTGTAAAAAGTATAGTCTGTAACGCGTTTGGAATGGCTATTCCGCACTCGTGGACCGTCCCCTTCGCCTTTCGGTTCGGATGACAAACTTTCTACTCTTGCAGAATATGCCATATTCCAAACTTGTTACAGAATACTATTACCAAAAAGCAAAGCAATTGCTGAATTCTAAAACGTGAGCAAAATGTAGGCTGTCATTTAAACAACAAAACCATAGCAACCATAGCAACCAAATAATTAAAGTATAACAAATTGATGTTCGACAAAGAATGTGCTGAAATTTAACAGCAATTTTTATTAAAGCTATTTTATCATAGAATATATTATAATAATAACTGCGAGTCTGATTTTCTGTGCTCATTTTGTACAGTTTTATGTTCCATTCCCGAATCTGCTTTCGATCGTTATCAGATTTGGTTGTGTTTTTAGTTTGAGGTTCTGAGTATAGTAGAAGCAACAAATGCCAATTGTAGATTTACATAATATGCATGGAAATTTAAATAACAAATAATGATCTACATAACAAATTTGATAACAAACAGTTAACCTAAGTAACAAAGTAATAATATTAAAAATAAAGAAATGTTGAACAAGTCAATTTTATTAATATAATTTTATCATATGTTATGTAAATCTACCACCAGCATTTGTTTTTTGTAGATTTTGTGTGTCGTGGTTTAATATTTATTTATAATATATTATTTTTAAATTACATCAGTTTAAACAATATAATATCAAATATCTCAATTATTTTTAAAAATAAGTGAGCGAACTATATTTTCTAAAAGCTCCTAAAAATGTCCCTTAAATGATGTCGAAACCGACTATGATTTCCATGAAAAAATGCATATTTGTCTTGCAACTCAAAAACTATTACAAATATGGAAAACCTGAGTATGCCACTGTAATCTACACAAAAGAACCTATTAATAATCCCAATTAATATCTGTAGAAATAAGTGAGCTATAACGCCCAATATAAATGTCAAAATTTCACTTTTTGACTGTAGCTCAAAATAAAAGAATCTCAACATACACATTCATTTTAAAAATAAACACACCTCACTTTATTTAGAAGTTTGAGCTTTACTTCGTTGAAGTTCATTGAAATAAAACATTTCTTGTATTTAACAGGTTTTTATTTTAGCCTTACACGTATTTTGACATGTTGATATGTCATTTTCTGAGGCAAGATTAAAAGTAAACAGTTTGGTGTTGCTATAGGAACAATAAATCTTCATAACTTGATCTTGGTTTTCTATATCTGCCTCCAGATGACTTGATTTCTCATTCCCAAACGTCCAATAATGGTGAATTTAAGAGATCAATTTGCTCATTCATTAAAGGTACAGACTGTAAATGTTTGTGAATTTCAAATGCTTCTAGTATATCCAACTTACGTTTATCATCACAAAAATGTAAAACTTTTAAAGTGTTATTAGATGTCATTGAATGACTGTGTTCTAATAAGTGTTTAGCATAATTGGATGTATGTGGGTGTTTATATTTGTAACAACGTACGTGTTCCTTGTACATATTATCAAAGTTTCGAATTGTTTGTCCTATACATATAAACCGAATTACAGTGCGAGTAATTTAATTTGTAAATGCCTGATTTTAGTAAATTGTCTGTTTTTTCTTTAGCGTTAAACAAAGTGTTTAAAATGTTTTTTGTTGTTTTAAAAGTTATTTTACATTTATTTGTTTTGTTTACTATTTTGGCAATTTTTAATTTAATTTAATTTGATGGAAGTAGTTGGATATATTTTCTGAATCGCTAATTTATAATCTTTCTCTTTAATTAGTGTATCAATAAGTTCAGTATTATAACCATTATTGTATGCAATTTGTTTAATAATCGAAGTTTCTCTATTATAACTAATTTTTTTCTATAGCAACTGTTAAAACGTGCTATTATTAACTAAAATTAGAGGGAAAAGTAGCACTTTACCATCAAGGGTAGATAAAGTAGTACTTTAACAGCAAGGATAGATAAAGTATTTTATTTTATAAACAAACTCTATAGCAACCAAAAAGTTATTAAAGCCACCTACTCATTTTTTCGTGAAACTGTTTTTTCCTGACACTTTTAAATTAAATTTATCATTGATTTTTCTTCATTTTTTGATCTTCTTTAACAATTGCTATAGAAAAAAATGTTGTATTCCACACGATGATAAAATTTCATTATCTTCTCGATAATTATTAGCGTCTCGGCAGACGCCTCGACGCTAAAATCGCTCTCGAAGATAAAGTGTAATTTTATAATCTTGTACAATAAATAACTATTACCTAAAGGAACCGTTAAAGCTATGCATCATGGACCTATATGCTTGTAATTAATGTGTTTTTTGATGACAAGAATCGTGTGGTATTGTAATGTCTGTTTGTGTAGGTTTTCTATAACCAGAATATTCAAATTTATTATTTGAACTAATTTTTATGTTTAAATCTAAAAAGTTAATAGCCCTATTTTGTTCAGTTTCTAGTGTAAATGTTATTTTTGGGTGCAAGCTGTTAATAAAAATTAATAATTCATTGATTAACTCAAACGAACTATCAAAACATGCTAAAATGTCATCAACATAACGAAACCAAAATATAACTTTCTCAGAATGGTTTGATTCAAATATTTTATCTTCGAGATTTTCCATAAATACATTAGCTAAAAGAGGTGAAGTTGGACTTCCCATGGGTAAGCGATCTTTTTGGAAATAAATTTTATTATTAAAAGTAAAATAATTTTGATTAATGCAAAGTTCAAATAATTGAATCAACTCAGTTCGTTTTATTAATTCAACATTTTTGTTAACAAGAATGTTATTTAACAAAGGAACACATTCTTGAGGAATTTTTGAAAACATGTTATTAATATCGAAAGTAACCAGCTTCCTTTGTTTGTGGTAAATGTATGTTAGATAATTTATTCAGATGCGTTCTTAATGGAATATTTAAGTTTATAATCAAAACTGGTAATTATGTTATTTAATATCGTTGCCAACATGTGGTTGGGTGCATGTATGTATGATACTAATGGACAAGAGAAAGTTCCTAAATAAGGGATTTAAAGTTGCCCTTTTTCCAAAGTTTACTAATAATATTAACAAATTTTAGCAGTCAATTCTGAAATGATTCTTAAGGAAAGACATTTCAGTTATGCAACATTTCAAATTGCCAATTTATTAAAAGGAATGTCATTAAACAGCAGCACTAAATCAAAAAATAAAATAAATAATCACAATAATTTACTACTTAAATCAATTAAAGAAAAAACTTCAGTAAATAACCGGATTTCTGTTAAAGCAGATAGGAGGAAACACGTTAGTTATATTACCTAATGACATTTACTTCCAAAAAATTAATGATTTCATAACCAATTCAAATTTATAACTTTAAATAGTAATCCCACCAAAAATTATCAGAAGGAATTATATCAAACATTGGAAAATTGTCAGGTTTGTTTAACAGATTATCAAAAAAGACAAATAATACATTCAAATCCACAGCCACCAAAATTATACGGTTTTTTAAACATACACAAACCCAACATGCCCATTAGACCAGTAGTATTTAACGGTTTCTTTAGGTAAAATTAGTTATAATAGAGAAATTTTAGTTTTTGTGCAATTTGCATTCAATAATGGTTTATACTACTGAGCTTATTGATACTAATTAAAGAGAAAGATTATAAAATCAGCTATTCAGAAAATATCAAACTACTTTATCAGATAATATGAAATAGGCCACCAGCAATTCCATATTTTGGCAATAAATCAGAAAAAATTGCCAAATTTATAAACACGACAAATAAATTTAAAATAACTTTTAATAAAAAAAAACATTTTAAACACTTTGTTTAATGCTAAAGAAAAAACAGACCATTTACTAAAATCAGGCATTTTCAAATTAAATTGCTCGCACTGTAATTTGGTGTATATAGGACAATCAATGAGAAACGTTGATATTATGTACAAGGAACACGTACGTTATTACAAATATAAACACCCACATACATCCAATTATGCTAAACACTTATTAGAACACAATCAAACAATGACATCTAATAACACTATAAAATTTTTACATTTTTGTGATGATACACGTTAATTGGATATACTAGAAACATTTGAAATTCACAAACATTTAAAATCTGTACCTTTAATGAATAATCAAATTGATCTTTTAAATTTACCATTATTGGACGTTTTGGAATGAGAAATCAAGTCATCTGGATGCATATATAGAAAACCAAGATCAAGTTATGAAGATTTATTGATGCTATAGCAACACCAACTGTTTGCTTTTAATCTTGCCTCTGAAAATGACATGTCAACATGTCAAAATGCGTGTAAGGCCTGTTAAAGTTAAAAATTGTTTTATTTACAATAAATTTAAACAGACCTCATCTTTGATGCAATTAAATATAGGTTTGAAGATCTTAGTTGCAAAAAAGTATAGAAACACAAAAATTCACCTGAATAATCAGAAATATGCAGGCTGATACGAAAACTTTAATAATATGGATTTATATACACTTTAAAATTCGCATAGTGATTTACGTGTCGCTGAAATGTATGTGTAAATTTAAATCTGGATATGTGTACTGCATACAAGAAAAGCATTTCTATACATTTAGAAATCCTGTCCTAGTAATACAGGGTTGGGCAAAAGTGCGGAACAATGCAAATATCTCTAATACGACAAACGTGATTTTGACAAAATTTTCTACATGAAGGTTTCGATATACGGCGGATACAATGAAAGTATCAGCCGTTTAAAAGAACTTCCGATTTAGCCGGATGTGATATCAACTTTTTTATTTTAAATAGAACACCCTGTATATTTTTTGATATATCGATAGAACTCTTTTTTGCGAGTTCAGTGATATAAGGTTTTATGCCTTTTATTTTATTTATTAACAGCAACAGTGAAAAATGAAATGTATATACAGGGTCGCTATTAAATTTGGAAACAAAGCTCTCCTGCTAAAACGGTTTGAGATATAGATATGAAAATTGGAATGCTTCCATTTGAAATTATTTCGCATATTTTGAGGTTAAAAAAAATTTTTTTGACACATGATTTTTGAGCGCGGCCGCCATCTTGAATTTTTTTAAATGGCAACATGGGCTTTGTGATACATCATTAGAAAGCTTATTTTTTTCTCTTTCTTACTACCTTAATCATGTATGGTGTTAAAGTAGAAAATATTGAATTTATGACCTGTATCTGCGAAATGGGCAGCCAAAGCGGATTTGTCAATATTAATATTTTTGAGATGATAGGTGTGCTCTTTGAATCGCGTAATTATTTTTCTCTTAGGTTGGCCAATATATTGTTTGAAGCAATTGTTACATTTAATCTGGTAAATGCCGGATTTGTCATTATCATTTTCTTTATCCAAGGTGTAGCCGAGTAAAGTTTTCAAATTGTTTTTATTATTTGAATATACTTCAATTTGGTATCTAGGTGGCACTAAAAAGTACTGCTCTATCTGTTAAATTAAACAAAGCAAACCCCAAATAATGCCCGCTGACTATAAAAGTGGTTTAATGTGATGATGTTAAGTTTGGCGAAACAAAACTTCAACATGACGTGTAATGTTCAGTTTGAGAATTTTAACGTTTAAGTTAGTTTAGTATTCCTGCATTGTAAGATTTTACATTTTAATAGTAATAACTAAACAATAAGAAACTATCCCTAAAGAAAAAAATTTTTTATGAAATTAGGTCTAGTATTAAAACATTGTTAATATTTAAGGTACGTGAAAAGGAACGATTCAAACCAAATCCATACAACTATGCGATGAAAAAGACTCAATTAATGAAAGAAAGAGATGCTGCAGTTACACGAGGAGACGAAGATACGGCACGTGAGATAAATCAAAAATTACATGACCTAGAAGAACGAGCTTCAGAGTTGGATAAGTTAAGGACATCGTCAATTTCTAGCATATCATACATTAATGATCGCAACCGCAAGAGAAACGTGGAAGAAGCAGAACGAGCCATTATGGAAGAGTATAAAGCTAATAAAGGAAAAAAGGTAAAATGTTGTCATTAAATTTTAAAGCATTTATGCATTTGTTATATTAAGGTCGCGGATCCCTTCACAAGAAGATCAACCAAGCCTCGCATGAACTTTAAAGCTGCACCCGAAGAACAAGAAGGACAAGTAGAAGAGATGATGCCAGTGGATGTGCCTATTTTAAGGCCCGAGGCTCCTGTACAGCAACCTCAAGTACAAGTCACGCAAGATGACTTGTTTTCTGCTCACGATTTTGACATAAAAATTGATCTGGAAGTTCCTTTGCCAAGTGCACCTGTGAGCGTAACTCCAAAAGCAACGACGAATAATATTGGGCCAAAACGGAGTTTAAACCTTCAAGATTATAAGAAGAAACGGGGATTGATATAGTACAAGATTTTTTTTATGTTATACATAAACACTGTGACAAGAATGCAGAAATGTTAGCACGTGGCTTGCTATTACAATTTTATTGCTTTGAAAATGAACTCAGAATTTATTTTTGATTTGTAAATCTTATTGTGACGATTAATTTATTTTTCATTATATAATAATACTTAAGTGATAGTTCGAACTGTATGTTATTTTATATGCAATTATTTGTGTGTAATTGTTTCTTTATTAGTGACATAATTTGCAAATTGAGATTTTTATTTTTTTTTTATCAAATTTTGTGTCAATTCTTTCACTACCTGCCTTTAGGTAATACTTTCTACATCAAATACTTTCTCAAATTATGAGCAGAACTCAAAAAAATAACAGTTATAGTTTCTTGTTAAATATTTAATTTTATCTCTTCTGCTTTACTTTTGCAATTAGTAAGTTTTTATACATTTTAAGTATTAGATTGTACATAATTACAATTATTAGTATTTATTTTACAATGATGGAATTGTAATGATGATTGTAAATTAATTCAGCAGTAAAACGTATATAGAAAGTAAATGTTTCATTGTCGAAATGGTGAAAGATTTCCAGGCATGGAAAAAAAGCAAAATTCATCCAAAATAGGAGTCTCGTATCATTGTTGATCAATTTATTTACTTCGTTGAGACTGCTACTGGGTTACTATTTTAAATAGATATAGTAATTTTTTTGGTGCATTTTTATTGTAATTTATTTGTGTACGCATAGTTGCAACGTCTTCCGACACATTCCATTACAAAAACTCCAAGGAACATTCCAACATGTACACACAAAAAATCCATGTATGCCACTAACGCGGAAAACTAATGACCAACAAAATATTACTTTAATCTTGTTATATCCCTTATAAACACTGACCATATACATAGAAACCGATTAATTTAGGGTTTTCCTTTGAATTAACCAATGTAAATTGTTTTGTTTTGATATTGCAGTTAGATTTCTTGAAAGTTATTTCTATGAAAAGGGGCTATTAGTCATTATAAATTCTGCTTAAAAGTAAGATTTATCGATTAGTAGGGCGTGGCGGGAAAATTCAAATTGTGGCGGCCATTTTGAATTGATTTGTTTGCCCATTTATGGGCATTTGAGGAAACCTGCTTTGACATTGGTCAGAAGTAGTGACTCAACTTTTCTCCCAAATATTCACTATTCGCGTAACAATATTTCAATTGCACTAAACAATTCAATCTTACCTTGCCGGCGCATCTTAAAAAAATAGTAAAATCTTTTTTAAGACCCCGATTATACGTCGAGAAATTTAAAAAACCGCGCTATGCATCCGCGCAGATAAGTAGTCTGCGACAAAGTTCAGTTTGCTATATATGGTATTCACCGGCTAAATTGTATTAATGATAAGATTTCTTCACGTGATAATACTTAGTTCGGTTCAAGTGCTCGCAATTTGCCTTAATTTGGTGTTGATTTTTGTTTTGCTGTCGAGTATTTGTGAGTGGCGTAGGAATATTTGAGAAGTTGCGCGTGCGTATTGTCACTTTGTCAGCTGCCGGCAGATCAACGTCCGCTTCAGACCTCCAAAATCGAGCAGTCGTTTTATTCCCGGTGCATCTGGCAGTTCAATATTGTGTTTATAATAAACTTTTGGATTAGTTCAATATGGTGAGTACTGTTTTGATTAACGAGTTTTGGCAGTTAAAAATCGCGACGCTTTTGTTTTGAGGCGTTGTGTTCGGCACCGTTCTGCTGGATTAGCGGAAGCCGGCCGCCATGTCGTCTATTTTTGAGCAAAATTGCATGCAGTTTGCTATTTTGGTCCTCCAAATCCTCTTTGTTTATGACTGGGCCCCAATTTGGGTCCTATGACGCGTCTTGTGCTAAATCACTAACCACTGATAAGAAGATGAGTCACATAAGCCTCGCCCATGGGTCTAGGGTGGATTTGTGCTCTTTTTTTGGAAGTACCTTTTTTCCCTGTAATTAATTGCTGAGTACCGTTTGCGTTATGATTCATGCACCAACCGTCAAGGTTAAGTAATGCGGAGCCCAGTCATCAGTATGTGGAAATCCTATATTTCGATTTATATGGCAAGATGACATTTGATCCGTTTTATTTTAATTTCGGAAATTTATTTAAAACGGACGTTGTTATTGGGCGTTTTTCCCATGCAATGCCGAAATAGCTGTAAAGCCTTAAAATACGCGCCATGTGGTCTCTAAAAATAGAACACTTGAGTGCTTTTGGTGGTTCTACCAAATTTGGAGAAAGATTGAAATTTTTGAGAACTCCGGCCAAAAAGCGCTAGGTCGTGGTTTTTGAGTCGTTTTGATGCCAAGACATCTATCATCAGATGGGTCGTTAGGCTCCAAATACCATAAGTTCGTGTTGAACCGGTTCTAAAAATAGCAATAACAGTTATAATTGGCAAAGGAAATTAATTAACAAATTTATACCATCAAGATTTACATTATTTATAAAGTTTTTAAAAATGTAAATCGTATTTGCCCCATTGCTGCAACATGCATCTCATTTTTGATATTCAAGGCTTGAATTATTAGAACAGAATAACCAGATTCGTTTTGATTAAATCAAAATTTCAACAGAAAGATAAGAAGTAAGTGCAGGCTAAAATTTGTGCACCATACTTTGTCTTGGTAAAGGACTTTCCTATACTTCCTTTGGACTTTCACTATTTCTTGGTAAGAAATTTCTTTAAATACCTTCTTCCCCTGTAGTTCCTTGACTTCTCTAGAATTTGCCTCTGACATTCAAACCTACACCAAACTAACCCCTCAGAAAACAGCATTCAGAAAGAAATCAGTGAACCCCATTAATAATGCACCTTCAATTGCTTCCATATCGTTAAAACTGCATTACCTTACCTTGAACATTTTCGTCCTTCATGACTTAACATTATTTGCATTGTGATATCTTATTTTAAACAAAAATTGAATTACAAATAATGCTTGGAGTGTCCCCATGACTTTTAATGGACCCCTTTGATGATAACATTATCAAGATTTTCATTTACAATAAAATCTTGTATTTTCTAGAACGTAATGTTTTTTTTTATTTAGGCGTCGGGTGTAACAGTATCTGACGTATGTAAAACAACATATGAAGAGATCAAGAAAGACAAGAAGCACCGTTACGTAATTTTCTTTATCAAAGATGAGAAGCAGATCGACGTAGAAGTAATTGGTGCAAGGGATGAAGAATACGAGCAGTTCTTGACCAACTTGCAATCAGGTGGTGCAGGAGAATGCCGCTATGGACTCTACGATTTCGAGTATATGCACCAGTGCCAAGGCACTTCAGAATCATCTAAGAAACAAAAACTCTTCCTTATGTCCTGGTGTCCTGATACCGCTAAAGTGAAAAAGAAGATGTTGTATTCTAGGTAAAGCACATTTTAATTTGATTTAAATTGCGTTTGATAGAATATACTTTGTTGTTTTGGATAAAATCATATTTATTATGGAAAAAATGCCAAAAACTTGCAACATTTTTCAGAAACGAAATGTAAATAACATGTTTAATTTGTTTCAGTTCATTTGATGCTCTAAAGAAGTCACTGGTAGGTGTACAGAAGTACATTCAAGCCACAGACTTGTCTGAGGCGAGCCAGGAAGCAGTAGAAGAAAAGCTACGAGCAACCGATCGTCAGTAGCCACTTTTACCTGCTCTCCACTGTACTGTCTATTGTCTACTACAACTCACACACCAAACCACGGTGTTTATTTATATAATAAGTATTTGAATATTTAATAAAGCTTCATTTTTAAACTGTATGTATTTCTTTGTTGTATTCTCTTAAATATTATTTTGGATAAATTTTGTGTTACACAGTTTATTATTTTCTATTTCGTTACAGCTCTTGAAATTACAGATTTTTCATTAAAATTACGTGTTTTCATTTTTTATTTTATCTATTAAAAGCACTTAAGATTGTTCAGATTGCACTATTTATCATTTAAATGTAAAGACAACAATGGTCGAAGCAGCCCAAGTTTTCCATAAAATTTGTCTTCCAGGCTATTATACAGTGTGTTCAGCGAAGACTGTTACAAGTAGATATTTAGAGTACCACTTATTGCATTGTAAGTTTCAGCACAGAATATGAAATGGTAGCAAAGGGTACACATTTTCTGATGTAAAAAAGCGATTTTATCACGTCCTTAAAAAGGGGGTACTAAAAATGTTTCTTAAGTAGAATGCCCCCTGTATGGCACCTCGAAAAGAAGAGTTTCTTATTTCCCTTTATAACTTTTTTATTTTTTTTTTAATCCATAGTGGTTGAAAAGTTAAGGGATATTTTTTCTGTTGAATAATTTTCTAATCGGCCTACGAAAAAAATGAAGTTAATTGTCACAAGGCTATTAATTTCTACACTGATTTGATACAACTGTTATTGTGTCTGCTCAGTGAAAATTATTAGTTCTGCCAATGGTTCTTTACAAATTAGGAAATATGTGGATATAATGGTAATGTATGGCAAGCCCTTGAAGCTTGTGTACTGCCAAAAAAAAATCTGAACAAACAATAACAAATGCAAACAGCAAATCATTGTAGAAAATAATAGTCTTGTAACAATTAACGTAGCTTAATTTTTTTCATACGTAACTTGAAGATTTTTTCAACAAAATAAACAATTTATAACTTCTAAGCGACTCAATTTTTTGAAAGATTTATAAAAGAAATAAAAAGGACTTTCGTTTGAGGTGTCACACAGGGAAAAGTTTCACTGTCGCCCCCATGTTTAGGGATAAGAAAAAACGATTTTTGCATTAGAAAACGTGCTCCCTTTGCTGCCATTTCATATTCACGCTCAACTTTGCAATACCTTAAGTGGAAGTCTAAATATCTGTTTGTAGCAGTCCTTGCTGGACGCTGTATAGTGCTAAAATCAAAAGGAAGTAAATTTACTTGTTTATTATACAAGTTTCAAGGGAAGTAAAAAATGCAAACTATAACTGATGGGTGTGGTTATAACCTGACATTGTGCCAAAAGATTATTATTACGTATACAACTTTGTAATTTGTCCTTTAATGAATTTAAAATCTTTTCTAATTCGTACTCGATTATTAACGTTGAACTGTTCACTTTTCTAGATGAAAGAGAAAACATGCTTTAGTTTGTTTGAGCAGCCACATTATTTAAAAATGTTTGCTGTTTATTATAACCTTATGATGTACCTATTGAAGAAAAAGTTTAAATCTGTGAATAAGGTATGTCGCATTAATTACGATAGGTTGAAGAAAAAAAAGGCGTTCAAAAATTTCATCTCTTTGTGTTGTATTATCTTCATATATGTCTATTTTTCTGCCGATATTGTTTTCAATCTTTGCAATCAGCACAATATATTGTGGTTAATGATATTGTTCTGTCTTATTACAATGTAGGCAATAATAAACCTGCGGCAAGAGAGCTTTGTGTTATTATTTAGTACTGAAGAAGTATGGTCACTAACTTATTGGTAAACATTGTTTACTATTACATCCAGCAATAAGTAGAGTGCAGAGACGTCTTCTAATTTAGTACAGTCGGCACATTTTAAGTATACGATTTTGGAATATGTATGCAATGCCATTGTCTTACAGATTACTTGACAGCAACAGAAAGGATTTGGCTGGTTCATTAAAAATTCTGGTAAACATGCAGATGAGATTTATTCAAACAATTATAAATTGTTTCAATGTTTACGACTATGAACAAAAATAAACATAAAACTATTAAATAACAGCATTGACTATACCCTTATAGACCCCCAACGTTTACGAATTATTACATTTCTTGAAATAGTAGTAGACGAGAGCGACAGTTGGCGCTGTTTGTACTGAAAGATCTAGAAACCAGTCAACCAAGCAAGTTATAAACAGCACTCTTAAATAAAAATATGCTGGTCGATTGGTTATTCTGTTAAAAGTTCTGTCTGGTCAACATGAAAATTAAAGATGTTTACTACCTACTTAAGGCTAAGGTTAAGGCCTAAGGGATGAATACTTTTAGAGGTGTTTTTACCGATAAACTTTGCCGAGATATTCCACAGATTTTCATTATGAATTTACAATTTTTGCACCAGTTTTTTTAATTGAAAGAATTCTTACCTGGATGCTGGGATCTAGAAAAATAATTTTAATTTTTTAAATTTTTAAGTAAATTAAATTTTTTAAATTCTACAAAATTACAGAGTATTAATTTTGTAATTTTAACTGCGGTCTTAGAAGGTACGCAAAGATTTCCGAAACGCCCTGTAGGCTGGAAACCTCTAGCCCGGAACCAAGGTCGTTAGTCCAGTGGCTCTCAATTAGTTTAGAAATGGAGTTGTAGGAGTACGAACTCTAAGTTTTAGACTTATGCAACCAAAACAGCAAACGTGTATTATTGTAGAGGTTTATTATTATCACTTCGTAGACATCAGCTAATTAATTATTGGAGTTTTAATTGAATTTATCATTAGACATAATTTATTTTATAAATTATTGCGTTGATTGTTCTAATAATTTTATAAATTTTGATATTTGTAGGTATGATTGAATAACTGTTAAATAATAAGCTATTCCCAAATTTAGCAGTTAATATAGTAGTAGGTGCCTATTTAAAAATTTTTTGAATTAAATTATTGGTATAGGTAACGGTTTATTATGTTAAGTTTACTTAAATTAATTGCCAATCTAGCGTTCAGTCAGTTGTTTAGCCTGTTTATTAATTGTTATCTGTCTGTATTTACAATTAAAACGCTTTTAAAAACAATTTTACACCTAAGAATTAAAACAAGTAGGTAGTAAAACATAAAAATGCAGCCTGTTTTTGTATAACTGTAGTGTAGGTATGAAGTAAAGTCAATCTATAATACCATATTTTCCAGAGCAAATAATATTATTTCTTTTCTAGAAAGTATACATCAACTTGTCCTATACGAATAAATACAAATGTGGCTAAAAATGTCAAGTATAAACCATTACAATTTATTATTGTAATTTATTATCTACATTCAAACTCTTTGGTGTTTGATTATATACTTAAGTGTTGAATTAGTTGATGTCCATGTTTGCTCATAATGGGAGTACTTTTTTGGGCAATAATAAAATTATAGCACTCAGTTTTTTTTTCAATTTTCATAGTTTGAACATTGTTGACTGACCTTTAGTATTTACATATGAATGTTCAATCTGAAGATGTAGACACAGTTTCTATTAAAGGAGCTACTTACTCATTATCACAATTTTGAAACTAAATGCATACGTGTGATAACTTCATTATTATTACTTAAGTGTTATTGATTTTTTTAAAATAAGAAATAAATGAGCTTTGAAGTAGTATTTATTGACATATCATTTTTAACATATATGTACATACATTATAGTATACACACACCTAACACATACAAAATTACTTAACAATGTTGTGAGTTCATAGTAAATAATTCGACAATGAATAGCAACTCTAGAAATGTGAGAAACTAAATTAAATGTTTAAAATGACAAAAGCTGCAAATTAAAAGAAAATTATTTTACAGAGAAAATGGAATGTACCTATTTATCATATTATAATATACGGACTACAAGGTACAAGCTGGGAACTATTTAATGGATCATAATTGGGATGGTATATACTATAATATAAACTATACTATAAACAAGGTCGAGAATAGAAATGAACAATTTAAAGTACATAAATTTAACCAAAGATAAATAATTCTAATTCCTTTGGTTTCACGTTTAGCAGTTTTGTTATGGGCGCCTGGAGCTGGAGGATATCTGGCACAGTCTGATGAGGCTCTTGGTGAGATGTATACACAACACTGTAACTGTAATTAAATATTGTTACAATATAATTAACTTAAAAAAAAAACAAAACCGACTTCAAATAACACAAAAGTGACATAAGTTAACTAAAAAGCAAAAAATAAATTTTTTTTATACAACAGTTTAATACTTATTTGTTGTTCCGTTTAATGTAATTAGGAAATTGTTTTTATTATATAATTATTAATTGTTTTATAATTTTTAAGTCGGTGCCAAGTAAAACATAAAAATTATATACCTTGCTGCAATAACAAATTAGATTCGAATGTTTATGTTTTACTTGGCACCGACTTAAAAATTATAAAACAATTAATAATTATATAATAAACAACAATTTCTTAATTACATTAAACGGAACAACAAATAAGTATTAAACTGTTGTATAAAAAACATTTATTTTTTGCTTTTTAGTTAACTTATGTCACTTTTGTGTTATTTGAAGTCGGTTTTCTTTTTTCTTAAAAGTTAATTATTTTACAATTTTAAGTGATGGGTAGAGACCTAGTAAGGATGCTTCTCGAATAAGTAAATGACGGCTAGTTGAAACGGAAGATGAAATACGGAAACACTAAAAAATCGGTTAAAAAAATAGATTTTGAGGAGTATCTTCGAAGTTCAAGCTCCAATACCAATGAAATTATAATGGGACCACCTTGGAACTATACTGAACCCAACACAAAATCATTAAAATCGGTTCATAAACAAAAAAGTTATGCCCGAACATACATTTAAAAAAAAAACATATACAGACGAATTGAGAACCTCCTCCTTTTTTTAAAGTCGATTAAAAAATTAAAAAAATAATTTAAGATTATATATGCATAAAGTACAAAAAACAAGGCATGAATGCATGTAGTGACAAGTGGGCTGAATGCTATAACAGTAATTTAAAAAAGTTAAAAGAAATTAAAAATGTTATTTAGGACGATAGGTACATACATAGGAGAGAAATAATCAGTCATTTAAAACCTGTTATACAAATATAAAATAAAATTAAAAACTGATACATACCTACATAATTTACGACTAATCAAAAAACACAAGTGGGGCATCGGAGCGTCTAGGGTGTATATAGTAGGCTTATCACTGCAATTAAAATTTGAAAAGTTAAACAAACAAGAAAAATGTTAATTGAAAATTGTACGTACATACATAACTTACAACTAATCAAAAAACACAAGTGGGGCATCGGAGCGTCTAGGGTGTATATAGTAGGCTTATCACTGCAGTTAAAATTTGAAAAGTTAAACAAATAAGAAAAACTTTAATTAAAAACTATTAATTTTTAATAGTTAAATATTTATTAATAATGTTTCAGCATGTGCCTACCACACAATCAATTGAAAATATTGCCCTTAATAAGCTTGGATACAAAAGATGCAAATATTTGAGATTTTGCATTTACTGTAAGTACCTAAATACTTGTTTCATGCTATCCGCTACTGTTGCCACATCTGGTTTTTACAATCTTCTAAGAAATAATGGGTCGAGTCTTAAGGGGGCGAACAGAAGAAATATGAGACGGAAGTTTGAGATATGAGACTGTTATAGTAGAGTTCAGAATGGCAAGAAATATGTAAAATAAAGAAGTTCGTGTGCACGGTCTTCTAGGTGGACTTTTTATACACAAATCGTAGAGCAGTTATTGAGGAGCAAGATTCCGGTAGTCGTCAAAACTTAAAAATGTCGATGATTTTGTTGATTCGTTCACAAAATTGTACACTGTTGGCCCTGAATCCTTTAGGCCACTCACTTCATTTTTATAAGCATTCAATGCAATAGCTACACTATTGCTGAAGAGCTAAAAGTTGAATAAATTTTATTAATAGTTCGGGATAAATCATATGAAGCAAACCTGAAATGCAAGCTTTGTTGACATTTTTTCAAAATTCTTTGGCCAAATATGCTTATTGGTTAATTTATATGCAATTCGAAATTCTTGTGATGCCTCGTGTACTACCAGCATATCAAAATGTGAATGCTTGACAATACCGGAACCTTAAATAACGGATCTTAAAATTTAGAGAATTGATAGTTCAGTTAGCATAATTACATGAAACTGTTTTCTTGAAATTAGGAGATTTCTAAGACGTTTTACTAAATGTGGAAAATCTAAAGCAACCCGTAACAATCTCTGGTCATTTTCTGGATGTATACACCAAGGTTGCAGCATATCTGTGATACCGAAAGTTTTCCACATAGATCGATTCCATGTAGCTCCATCACTTGTTAGTACATCTATATGCAATCCTGCATTTTCACATAACAAAATACATTCAAGCACTAATTTTGCTTGCACATTTCCAGTTACATTTCCTTTAGTTAGAGTGCTTGGATTCCTCTACCAGCGAACGGTTGAAACATGAACACTAATGCATGATTGCCCAAACTCATTTTCATCTTTTTTTGGCGTGTGTGACCCTAAATGCACGAACCCAAACAGTTCCATGTTGTTTTTATTAAAATGTTTAGATGGTGAAATTTTGCATTCATCTATAAGCAAACTGCCGTGAGTTTCCCAAACAGACATCATTTTTGTTTTTTCCTTAATTTACTTTGAAAAATTTCGGTTTGAAACCAAAGTTGCCTTCATTTTTTTAATATATCTTAAAAGACTTGTATAACATGGAAGAGGCATAATTTTTTCTCGTCTTATATGTTCATAAAGTTTCGGGCTTTTAATCCTCATTAAAATACAAGAATAAACCCAGTTTAGTGTATATCTATTTATAGATTATAACCTCGGGTTTTGGTACAGGACTCGAATCTGATCACGATGCTCGCGAATCCGGAATTACCCAACGAAGATTGCTCAGCAATTGCGCTCTCATGAATTCGCATAAACCAAACAGATATTTGCGCTTCCAGAGGACACATACACCATACTCCCTTGATCGCGTAATTCGCGTTTCATAAATTACCCAACCAAGATTGCTCAGCAATTGCGCTCTCATGACTTCGCATAAATCAAAAAGATATTTGCGCTTCCAGAGGACGCATACACCTTACTTCCTTGATCGCTTAATTCGCGTTCCAATCCAGTATATTAAACCGTATCACTAGTTTTACTGGTTGCTCATGGAAATGTGGTCATTGATCAACGCAGTTAAGTATAGTATATTAATGATCTGTGATCAAAGCTTCTAGCCAAAAATTTCACCTGTTTTGAGAGACAAGGGTTCATGTAAGGATGGTTCTGCTTCTGGGGAACAATATGCCAAAATAATATGACTATGATAATATCAAAATGTAACTTATAAATTTGTATTCCATCATTATCTACAAATGTTTTAATTTCTCATTCTATTGTGAATTTAAAGAACGATTTAGGGTAGTTCTAGTGCTACATTTATATGTAGTACCTACGTATTTTCTACTTCTTCCCAAAGAGCAACAACTTTTGTTTGTTCATCTTTATAGGCCGTTTTTTAAAACTAAATGTGTACCTACAGGTATCAAATTTTGAACAAAAATATTTGAAAAAAAAACAGAAAAAAAAAGTATCTGATATGCAAATGTTGGGGTGTGATGCACCCCAACGCACTGCAAGCTACTTTAGGCACGTTTAGAAAACTCCACTAGACTAACCCAACGTTGGAGACCTGTGTGAAGTTAGATTTAGATTTGGATTCGGATTTAAAACGCGGATTGGCAATTTACAGCGGACCAAATAAATTTTGATACTGTAATGTAAAATGAGTCTCATATATAGGTATAACTATTTTTTAACATCGTTACAATAAAAGTAGGATCATAACAGCACCCTTAAGATACAATAAAAATAAAATTTCAAACCTATTGTTCTAGGGGTTGCATAACAATTATAAAAAGACTGCAACAATGAAACTAATAACAAAACCACTAAAATACCCTCAAGCAAAAACACACTTTTTTTTATTTTTGTCGCAGTCAATATTAATAAAAATCTGAAAATCAGTTGAAAATTCGAAAAGCAATAGTGGTACAACCACCGACCAAAAATATAAAAAAAATCATAGATTTTACAGATAACGTTGTTTCAGCATGAAAATTTACAGAAATGTTTTAAAACAGATTATCAACAAAACGTATATGCGGATTTGTCCAGATTCAGGGGTTAGGGGGTTCTACCGCCACCCCAAAAATTAAAAAAATCATAGATTTTACAGATAACATTGTTTCAGCATGAAAATGTACAGAAATGCTTTGAAACAGATTATCAACAAAACGTATATGCGGATTTGTCCAGATTCAGGGGATAGGGGGTTCTACCACCACCCCAAAAATTAAAAAAAATCCTAGATTTTACAGATAACATTGTTTCAGCATGAAAATGTACAGAAATGCTTTGCAACAGATTATCAACAAAACGTATATGCGGATTTGCCCAGATTCAGGGGTTAGGGGGTTCTACCGCCACCCCAAAAATTAAAAAAATCATAGATTTTACAGATAACATTGTTTCAGCATGAAAATGTACAGAAATGCTTTGAAACAGATTATCAACAAAACGTATATGCGGATTTGTCCAGATTCAGGGGATAGGGGGTTCTACCGCCACCCCAAAAATTAAAAAAAATCCTAGATTTTACAGATAACATTGTTTCAGCATGAAAATGTACAGAAATGCTTTGCAACAGATTATCAACAAAACGTATATGCGGATTTGTCCAGATTCAGGGGATAGGGGGTTCTACCGCCACCCCAAAAATTAAAAAAATCATAGATTTTACAGATAACATTGTTTCAGCATGAAAATGTACAGAAATGCTTTGAAACAGATTATCAACAAAACGTATATGCGGATTTGTCCAGATTCAGGGGATAGGGGGTTCTACCGCCACCCCAAAAATTAAAAAAATCATAGATTTTACAGATAACATTGTTTCAGCATGAAAATGTACAGAAATGCTTTGAAACAGATTATCAACAAAACGTATATGCAGATTTGCCCAGATTCAGGGGTTAGGGGGTTCTACCGCCACCCCAAAAATTAAAAAAAATCCTAGATTTTACAGATAACATTGTTTCAGCATGAAAATTTACAGAAATGTTTTAAAACAGATTATCAACAAAACGTATATGCGGATTTGCCCAGATTCAGGGGTTAGGGGGTTCTACCGCCACCCCAAAAATTAAAAAAAATCCTAGATTTTACAGATAACGTTGTTTCAGCATGAAAATTTACAGAAATGCTTTGAAACAGATTATCAACAAAACGTATATGCGGATTTGTCCAGATTCAGGGGATAGGGGGTTCTACCGCCACCCCAAAAATTAAAAAAAATCCTAGATTTTACAGATAACATTGTTTCAGCATGAAAATGTACAGAATAGCTTGGCAACAGATTATCAACAAAACGTATATGCGGATTTGTCCAGATTCAGAGGATAGGGGGTTCTACCGCCACCCCAAAAATTAAAAAAAATCCTAGATTTTACAGATAACATTGTTTCAGCATGAAAATGTACAGAAATGCTTTGAAACAGATTATCAACAAAACGTATATGCGGATTTGCCCAGATTCAGGGGTTAGGGGGTTCTACCGCCACCCCAAAAATTAAAAAAATCATAGATTTTACAGATAACATTGTTTCAGCATGAAAATGTACAGAAATGCTTTGAAACAGATTATCAACAAAATGTATATGCGGATTTGCCCAGATTCAGGGGTTAGGGGGTTCTACCGCCACCCCAAAAATTAAAAAAATCATAGATTTTACAGATAACATTGTTTCAGCATGAAAATGTACAGAAATGCTTTGGAACAGATTATCAACAAAACGTATATGCGGATTTGTCCAGATTCAGGGGATAGGGGGTTCTACCGCCACCCCAAAAATTAAAAAAATCATAGATTTTACAGATAACATTGTTTCAGCATGAAAATGTACAGAAATGCTTTGAAACAGATTATCAACAAAACGTATATGCGGATTTGTCCAGATTCAGGGGATAGGGGGTTCTACCGCCACCCCAAAAATTAAAAAAAATCCTAGATTTTACAGATAACATTGTTTCAGCATGAAAATGTACAGAAATGCTTTGAAACAGATTATCAACAAAACGTATATGCGGATTTGCCCAGATTCAGGGGTTAGGGGGTTCTACCGCCACCCCAAAAATTAAAAAAATCATAGATTTTACAGATAACATTGTTTCAGCATGAAAATGTACAGAAATGCTTTGAAACAGATTATCAACAAAACGTATATGCGGATTTGCCCAGATTCAGGGGTTAGGGGGTTCTACCGCCACCCCAAAAATTAAAAAAAATCATAGATTTTACAGATAACACTGTTTCAGCATGAAAATGTACAGAAATGCTTTGAAACAGATTATCAACAAAACGTATATGCGGATTTGCCCAGATTCAGGGGTTGGGGGGTTCTACCGCCACCCCAAAAATTAAAAAAAATCATAGATTTTACAGATAACGTTGTTTCAGCATGAAAATTTGCAGAAATGTTTTAAAACAGATTATCAACAAAACGTATATGCGGATTTGTCCAGATTCAGGGGATAGGGGGTTCTACCGCCACCCCAAAAATTAAAAAAAATCTTAGATTTTACAGATAACGTTGTTTCAGCATGAAAATGTACAGAAATGCTTTGAAACAGATTATCAACAAAACGTATATGCGGATTTGCCCAGATTCAGGGGTTAGGGGGTTCTACCGCCACCCCAAAAATTAAAAAAAATCATAGATTTTACAGATAACATTGTTTCAGCATGAAAATGTACAGAAATGCTTTGGAACAGATTATCAACAAAACGTATATGCGGATTTGCCCAGATTCAGGGGTTAGGGGGTTCTACCGCCACCCCAAAAATTACAAAAAATCATAGATTTTACAGATAACGTTGTTTCAGCATGAAAATGTACAGAAATGCTTTGAAACAGATTATCAACAAAACGTATATGCGGATTTGCCCAGATTCAGGGGTTAGGGGTTCTACCGCCACCCCAAAAATTACAAAAAATCATAGATTTTACAGATAACGTTGTTTCAGCATGAAAATGTACAGAAATGCTGTGAAACAGATTATCAACAAAACGTATATGCGGATTTGCCCAGATTCAGGGGTTAGGGGGTTCTACCGCCACCCCAAAAATTAAAAAAAATCATAGATTTTACAGATAACGTTGTTTCAGCATGAAAATGTACAGAAATGCTTTGAAACAGATTATCAACAAAACGTATATGCGGATTTGCCCAGATTCAGGGGTTAGGGGGTTCTACCGCCACCCCAAATATTAAAAAAAATCCTAGATTTTACAGATAACGTTGTTTCAGCATGAAAATTTACAGAAATACTTTGAAACAGATTATCAAAAAAACGTATATGCGGATTTCCCCAACTTTAGGGGATTGTAGCGCGCAGTGTTGGGTAGTATCTAGATACATGTATCTAGATACTGTTCAAGTATCTAGTATCTGTATCTAGATACGTTTATAAAATTGTATCTTGTATCTGTATCTAGATCCTATTAAGCAGTATCTTTTTTTATTAAACAATAAAAGATCCTAGATACATTCAAGAATTATAATTTATTTTATGTAGTTTTCGAAGTTCATTAAAATATTTCTTCAATTTAAAATTTAGGACATTTTTGGACATTTAAATTTTAGCATTAACTACTTTTGCAGAAAAACCCAAATACGTCTTAAGATAGGTAATGGTAATAAATATTCAAACATCCCCATTTTTAGGGGATAAGAAGTAAGAACTGTAACAAGCTTAAGGTTTTATGTATACATTTACCCATTGTGGCAATACAATAACCGCCCTTGCTGTTTTGGATATTGGGAATTTCCAAGTAAATCTCATAACCAGGGCGGTAGGCTTGTCTTGACAAAACTTGAAGTTTCCTCAGTATATATAAATAGAAGTAGTGGACAAGTCCAGAATCAATTCTTGTGCTAGTCTGCTAGTTATGCCTTGTGATTACAATTAGAAGAATGAATGATAACGAAAGTGCCTTTTTGGAAGTGCCAGCGATACTGGATGGCGAGTTTTTTTAAGATAGTGTCGCGTTGTGATAGTAAGGTTGTCACACAGTGTCGAAACTGCCCCTCAAAGATTCAGGGTGATGTAACTTCAAGTGGAAACTTTGTCAAATATCTTAAGGTGTGTAATGAATTTTTTCATTTTAACTATTAATTAATATTATCATGGTTTATGCGCGCTTCCATTTCTGGAAGTGTAATTTTTTAAAGTAGGTATCTAATTTGTATCTGAGAAGGATCTAGATACATTTAAAAGTATCTTGTATCTGTATCTAGATACACTTAGTAAAATGTATCTTGTATCTGTAACTAGATACACTTTTTTAAAAGTACCTGTATCTGTATCTAGATACAAATAAAAAGTATCTTACCCAACACTGGTAGCGCGACCCCATTAATTCAAAAAATTTTAATTTTCTATAAATCACCAGGAAAATTCAACTCTATAGTACCTCGTACTTTCCTGTAGTTTAATATTTGTTGTATTATATGTCCAAAAATTTATTTAATGTGTATTTTGCATTGAAGTTATGACCATAGTAGATCTGGTGTTCTGAAGCAATATTGCTTTCTTGGCCTTGAATACCATTTATTTTATTAAATATTATAGTACATATTTCAGGCAATAAAACAAAACATCTGAACTGTGGATCCGTGCATTCTGATATTGATAATTTCAAAAATTTACAAATTTGATAAGCTGTTCTATACGTGAAAAATTCGGATAGATAATCCCAAATTAAATGTTTCTCCATGTCTTGTTGTTTTATCTTCAGGAATTTTTCGGCAGTTGGGGTATTTTTGTTTTTCCATATAAGTGTAAGGTGCAGTTTATTTTGATTTAGTATCTCTTGAATTTCAAAATCTTCTAGGTGAATGATAGCGGAAGTGTTTTTATTTTGCCAGGGTATAACATTTTCACATAGCTGGCAAATATACTGAAAACTATCTGTCGACATTTTCTTTTCGGTGTCCAAATCAACTTTTAAACACTGAAAATGTGTCCATCGAGTACAAGAGGTACAAAAGATCCAGTTGGAACCAACATCTCCTTGTCCGCATAATAAACATAATTCGTTCATATTCCCCGAAACCAATAACAAATACCTCTGCAAGCTGAACCTGAATGCATCAGCATCAAACGGTTTGTCGTTCCAATGGGTAAACGGATCTTGTTTATTAGAAAGTCTTTCAGCAAACAATTTAATGTAATTAATCACAAATACTCCGCAGTTATAATTATCCTGTTGCTTGGGAATATTAGTAAGAGTCACAAAATTCCAGCTACGTGCATTTAGTTTCTTCTGGATTTGATGACGATCTCGCCTGATCATAAACTGCTTCAGGCTTTTTTCAACTTCTTCAGTGTTAATGGCAATACTGCCTGAAGAATTGGCCACATAAGCAATTTTATGATTTAAATCCATAATAACTAGTATCCAATGGTTACCATTGATAATACAAGGAAATAGTATATACTGTACATCTTCCAGTGATCTATTGTATGGCACAAAGTTATTAAAATCTTGCTTTTGAGAAGCTTCGGAAAACAAAATAGAGGCGGAAATTGTGTCAATGTAATATAGACCGTTCATATTTTTCAAAAGTGCAATAGCGCAGGAATCTATTACATAATCAGTAAGCCAAGATTGTTGTGGATCCAGTCTGGAAGAATCAGTCCTTCCATTTTCTGAGCTAATCAGAGTAGCATAATCAGAACTGCTAAGAATGATCGTAAGTTTGTTTTCCGGATGATGGTAAACTCCCAGTTTAAAAGATGTTCCACTTAAACTTGCAGAAAGATAGTAATTAGGTTCCATGTATAAACCATTCTCTACTTTTCTGTCATCGGTATATGCAATCGATTTATCCCCAAATTTAATGCTAATGTTTTCGTGCCTTGACTCTACATCAAAATTATCGTCAGCAGTATTAGCACTTTTAGTAATTGAATTTTCTACTTTAGTAAAAAGATTTTTCACCACGCCGAAGGTGTTGCTAAAATAAGTTTTATTATTTGTTTTTTGCTCCATCTTTCAACTGTTCTTAAATTGTCCACTTCCTCATGAGCTGGATTTTCTTCATTCGAATAACAGGTGCTATCATGTAGGTTTTGACGGTTCTTTTCTTGTTTATAATTTTTAGGCGTATTACCTATTGAAAGCAATATTGCTTCAGAACACCAGATCTACTATGGTCATAACTTCAATGCAAAATACACATTAAATAAATTTTTGGACATATAATACAACAAATATTAAACTACAGGAAAGTACGAGGTACTATAGAGTTGAATTTTCCTGGTGATTTATAGAAAATTAAAATTTTTTGAATTAATGGGGTCGCGCTACCAGTGTTGGGTAAGATACTTTTTATTTGTATCTAGATACAGATACAGGTACTTTTAAAAAAGTGTATCTAGTTACAGATACAAGATACATTTTACTAAGTGTATCTAGATACAGATACAAGATACTTTTAAATGTATCTAGATCCTTCTCAGATACAAATTAGATACCTACTTTAAAAAATTACACTTCCAGAAATGGAAGCGCGCATAAACCATGATAATATTAATTAATAGTTAAAATGAAAAAATTCATTACACACCTTAAGATATTTGACAAAGTTGCCACTTGAAGTTACATCACCCTGAATCTTTGAGGGGCAGTTTCGACACTGTGTGACAACCTTACTATCACAACGCGACACTATCTTAAAAAAACTCGCCATCCAGTATCGCTGGCACTTCCAAAAAGGCACTTTCGTTATCATTCATTCTTCTAATTGTAATCACAAGGCATAACTAGCAGACTAGCACAAGAATTGATTCTGGACTTGTCCACTACTTCTATTTATATATACTGAGGAAACTTCAAGTTTTGTCAAGACAAGCCTACCGCCCTGGTTATGAGATTTACTTGGAAATTCCCAATATCCAAAACAGCAAGGGCGGTTATTGTATTGCCACAATGGGTAAATGTATACATAAAACCTTAAGCTTGTTACAGTTCTTACTTCTTATCCCCTAAAAATGGGGATGTTTGAATATTTATTACCATTACCTATCTTAAGACGTATTTGGGTTTTTCTGCAAAAGTAGTTAATGCTAAAATTTAAATGTCCAAAAATGTCCTAAATTTTAAATTGAAGAAATATTTTAATGAACTTCGAAAACTACATAAAATAAATTATAATTCTTGAATGTATCTAGGATCTTTTATTGTTTAATAAAAAAAGATACTGCTTAATAGGATCTAGATACAGATACAAGATACAATTTTATAAACGTATCTAGATACAGATACTAGATACTTGAACAGTATCTAGATACATGTATCTAGATACTACCCAACACTGCGCGCTACAATCCCCTAAAGTTGGGGAAATCCGCATATACGTTTTTTTGATAATCTGTTTCAAAGTATTTCTGTAAATTTTCATGCTGAAACAACGTTATCTGTAAAATCTAGGATTTTTTTTTAATATTTGGGGTGGCGGTAGAACCCCCTAACCCCTGAATCTGGGCAAATCCGCATATACGTTTTGTTGATAATCTGTTTCAAAGCATTTCTGTACATTTTCATGCTGAAACAACGTTATCTGTAAAATCTATGATTTTTTTTAATTTTTGGGGTGGCGGTAGAACCCCCTAACCCCTGAATCTGGGCAAATCCGCATATACGTTTTGTTGATAATCTGTTTCACAGCATTTCTGTACATTTTCATGCTGAAACAACGTTATCTGTAAAATCTATGATTTTTTGTAATTTTTGGGGTGGCGGTAGAACCCCCTAACCCCTGAATCTGGGCAAATCCGCATATACGTTTTGTTGATAATCTGTTTCAAAGCATTTCTGTACATTTTCATGCTGAAACAACGTTATCTGTAAAATCTATGATTTTTTGTAATTTTTGGGGTGGCGGTAGAACCCCCTAACCCCTGAATCTGGGCAAATCCGCATATACGTTTTGTTGATAATCTGTTCCAAAGCATTTCTGTACATTTTCATGCTGAAACAATGTTATCTGTAAAATCTATGATTTTTTTTAATTTTTGGGGTGGCGGTAGAACCCCCTAACCCCTGAATCTGGGCAAATCCGCATATACGTTTTGTTGATAATCTGTTTCAAAGCATTTCTGTACATTTTCATGCTGAAACAACGTTATCTGTAAAATCTAAGATTTTTTTTAATTTTTGGGGTGGCGGTAGAACCCCCTATCCCCTGAATCTGGACAAATCCGCATATACGTTTTGTTGATAATCTGTTTTAAAACATTTCTGCAAATTTTCATGCTGAAACAACGTTATCTGTAAAATCTATGATTTTTTTTAATTTTTGGGGTGGCGGTAGAACCCCCCAACCCCTGAATCTGGGCAAATCCGCATATACGTTTTGTTGATAATCTGTTTCAAAGCATTTCTGTACATTTTCATGCTGAAACAGTGTTATCTGTAAAATCTATGATTTTTTTTAATTTTTGGGGTGGCGGTAGAACCCCCTAACCCCTGAATCTGGGCAAATCCGCATATACGTTTTGTTGATAATCTGTTTCAAAGCATTTCTGTACATTTTCATGCTGAAACAATGTTATCTGTAAAATCTATGATTTTTTTAATTTTTGGGGTGGCGGTAGAACCCCCTATCCCCTGAATCTGGACAAATCCGCATATACGTTTTGTTGATAATCTGTTTCAAAGCATTTCTGTACATTTTCATGCTGAAACAATGTTATCTGTAAAATCTATGATTTTTTTAATTTTTGGGGTGGCGGTAGAACCCCCTAACCCCTGAATCTGGACAAATCCGCATATACGTTTTGTTGATAATCTGTTTCAAAGCATTTCTGTACATTTTCATGCTGAAACAATGTTATCTGTAAAATCTAGGATTCTTTTTAATTTTTGGGGTGGCGGTAGAACCCCCTAACCCCTGAATCTGGGCAAATCCGCATATACGTTTTGTTGATAATCTGTTTCAAAGCATTTCTGTACATTTTCATGCTGAAACAACGTTATCTGTAAAATCTAGGATTTTTTTAATTTTTGGGGTGGCGGTAGAACCCCCTAACCCCTGAATCTGGGCAAATCTGCATATACGTTTTGTTGATAATCTGTTTCAAAGCATTTCTGTACATTTTCATGCTGAAACAATGTTATCTGTAAAATCTATGATTTTTTTAATTTTTGGGGTGGCGGTAGAACCCCCTATCCCCTGAATCTGGACAAATCCGCATATACGTTTTGTTGATAATCTGTTTTAAAACATTTCTGTAAATTTTCATGCTGAAACAACGTTATCTGTAAAATCTATGATTTTTTTTATATTTTTGGTCGGTGGTTGTACCACTATTGCTTTTCGAATTTTCATCTGATTTTCAGATTTTTATTAATATTGACTGCGACAAAAATAAAAAAAAAGTGTGTTTTTGCTTGAGGGTATTTTAGTGGTTTTGTTATTAGTTTCATTGTTGCAGTCTTTTTATAATTGTTATGCAACCCCTAGAACAATAGGTTTGAAATTTTATTTTTATTGTATCTTAAGGGTGCTGTTATGATCCTACTTTTATTGTAACGATGTTAAAAAATATTTATACCTATATATGAGACTCATTTTACATTACAGTATCAAAATTTATTTGGTCCGCTGTAAATTGCCAATCCGCGTTTTAAATCCGAATCCAAATCTAAATCTAACTTCACACAGGTACGTTGGAGTGCTTATGAAGATTTAATGTTCTGTGGCTTATAATCAGTAGACTTGGCAAGTCGTGTATGTTTTGTGTGGCAAGGACTGTGGGATGCACGAAAATTAAACATCATAGATGTAGAGATGCGGCTTTACTCTACTGCGTAACCACGAGGTCTAGAATCACTTGCAACAGTGCGTTTTATGCAATTTCTTAAATTTCAGGTAAACATTGGTTTTGAAAGATAATTGGATAAGTACCCAAAGTCAACTTGATTGTGCTTTTTTGCCCTTTTGTTTTTTTTGCTGTAAACCTAAATGTCGAATAAATGTCGAATATATTAGAACTGTTGACATTAAATCAATTATGCATTTTAATGAATGAAAGAAATCAGAGATCAGTTAAGATTCTTGAAATTTAAAGTTTGGCGCGGTAAATTTTAAAACACCTCAAAAAAAGGCCGATAAAACAGTTCTCATCTGTAACATAGCGTGATGGCTGGCATGGAATGAAGAGTAGGGTTCAAAAATCGTGAAATAAATGGCAATGATTTCGAAAACTGTGTTGGGGATTGCTGCGGGAGTATGTGGAACAATATTCCTGGGTTATTGTATATACTTTGATCACAAGCGACACAAAGATCCGGACTTCAAAAAGAAATTGCGAGAACGTAAGTAATGTAACACCTATAACACCCCATGTACCCCCTGAGAGAAACCTTAATTTTGGTTTTATTGCTTAGGACGACGCGCTAAAAAAGAAAGCGCGACGTCGGGTCGTCGTGCAGCTGCCAATTTTCCCGATATGAGGGATCACGAGGCCGTACAACGGTTTTTCCTACAAGAAGTGCAGCTCGGAGAGGAACTACTGGCTGCTGGTGACCTCGAGAACGGGGTCGATCACTTAGCCAACGCCGTTGCTGTCTGTGGACAGCCTAACGAACTTCTGCAAGTTCTGCAGCAAACGTTACAACCACAAGTGTTCCATTTATTAGTTCAGCGTTTACCTGCCGTTGCTCCACGTGTACTTAGGCAAGAGCGGCAGATGCAAGAAGAGGATGTAGAATAACAGCCAAGAAGTTTTACTAGTCGTGCTCCTTAGATCGTTCCACTATTGTACATTTCGTCTGTTACTGAAATATTCTAATTATTATAGCAATATGTTATGTTAATGATGTTCGCGTCATTTTATTTGTGCTACGTTTATAAATATATAAATGTATTTTGCCCTATTATTTGTTACAGAAGTAGACTTAATTTTTCTGAATTTCCACGGAATTGAGGGTATTTTGTTCATGGTGTGTATAGCGGCCGGGTCACCTGCCTTTAAACAATCAATATCTCTGAAACATACACTTTAGTGACAATCATTACCTGTTGCTTGTATTAAATTATTTGCTTTATAAGTTGGCCTAAAAAAAATTGAATTTCTGGTCTACTTTGTTCGATTTCGCTAATTTATAGACCATGTAATTTTATACAAATTAGGTCTGAATAGCTTTGCCGCTAAAGTACATACTTCGGGTGAAATATCCTGTATAAAGTTAGCTGATATTAGCAAGGCCTTTTATACAGGGTGTGGCAAACTATAGTGTTACAAGCTGATATATTCAAAACTATACAAGATTGATATCAACGATTTTTTTTCTGATTTTATGGTACGGAAGGGGGTATATTAGGTTAATAGTGAGTTTTGAAAAGCCGCCCTATTTTAATGAGTAACTTGAAAATTTTATGCGAGATTTTTTTTAAATTTACCTTCCAAAAAATAAGCAACCAAAATGAGATCAAGCAAAGTTTAATTACAGTGAAAAATATACAACATTTTATTTATTGCCCTGATTAAGGGTTGTAAATGTACATTTTTCACTTTTACTAAATTTTGCTTGATGTAATTCTGGTTGCTTATTGTTAGTGTACACATTTCAATTTAAAAAACAATATTTCTGTTTTTAATATTTATAGAATTTCACCCCTCGTGTTTGATATTAATAAGTGTAGGACACGGCCGCCGGTCCATCCTACGTACATGCCGTTCAGCAGCAGGTCCACTACTGAAACTTATCACTGGAGCATGGTATAAAAAGCTCGAGGTCCGCGCGTCCCCCACCACGAAAAGTGACTTTTCTGCTTTTAATATGTAGATAAAAATTGTCGTTCCATTTAAAATTTTCAAGTTACCTCCCCTCCTTTAAAATAGGGTAGCTTTTCAAAACTCACTATTAGCCTAATATACGGTCCCTTCCATCCCATAAAAGCAACGAAAATGTTGTTGTTTATAGTTATCATTTGTAACACTTTAGTTGCCGCACCCTGTATTTAAACAGTATATTATTGCGAAGACATAGCCTAGGTAATGAAATAAACTAACTTGTGTGGGTGTCAAAAAAGGTTTCAAATTAGTGGACAAAATGCCAAATTAATGGGAGTTTTAAAAATTTTGTGTGAAATAAGTATGAACAAATGCTTATGAAAATATGAGCAGATATATTTACCCAGTAATTACCTTTGGTCTCGCGGCTTTCGTAACATATTCCGGTTATTGTGCATATAAATATTCCAAGCATAGAAGCCAGGGCAAATACACGTATGGTCTTTTCGAAAGTAAGTTATTGGTTATAATCAAAAACTTGGCAAGAGAATTGTAAATTACAGGTCGGCTTATTGAAATTTTACACAGAGAAGCAAGTACAAACAAAGGCTATCTTCAACTGTGCGAATTAAATTCACCCATTGCACGGAGAGACTTTTTCATGAAAAAAATACAGGCTGCTAATTTGTGTATGGATCTTGGAGATGATGAGGGAAGTGTAGCATTATTAATTGAAGCAATGGCAGTTTGTTCGCGACCAGCAGCGTTACTGCAATGTATGTCCAATACACTACCAACGAACGTTTATAAGAAACTAATTCAAAAATTGTCAAGTTTAACGTAATCCTATGTACATATATGAGATTTGTATACTTATTGATTTAGATAAGTACGAATATCTAAGGAACTGAAATTGTTTTTTTTTTAAATAGATAATGTAGTACATGCAATATTAAACTTTTGTTATTAATGGTAGGGGCTAACTTCTAAAAATAAATCACACGTTTTATTTCTAATTTATTAAATTCGTTTTACATAAACACGTTCTACAAACATTTGGATGAATTTTGTCAATTTCAAAAAAAACGAGAATTTTCTGTTGGTTTGAGGTTATGGTTACACCGGTTACCACAAACCATTATACTAGGTTACACCATAAAACAGTTACACAATGGTTTGTGGGGTCACCTTACTTTTTTAAACTTCTCAACACATTGAGATAATATGTATCTCAATATATTGATTTAATATCTTAATATATTTAGATAACATCTCAATTTATTGAGAACACACGTCTCATTGCAAATGCAAACGTTAATGACTGCCGGTTCATGCAGCGACTGATCACTTTGACCCATAATTGCAGTATGCGTTTATCTTGTTGCAAATAGTACAAACTTGTATTTTCTCGATATACGAATTGTACTGGGGTACGCAACGGAACATTTTCGATTTAGACAGACCCTTTATTATAAAATATTGAACAGAAATATCAAAATATTATTAAATAAACTCGACGAATTCGTATACCTTTATATAGGCGTTTCAAATTGTTCCCTACTCGGTTAGTTCCTAAAATCGCTGCTTGGGGCGACTCTTTCGTTTGCGAAGGCGGATTGAAATACTATCTCAATATATTGAAGTATTATCTCATTATATCGAGATGTGATCTCAATATATTAAGATGTTATCTCAATATATTGAGATAATACCGTATGCTATTGAAGTAATGCTTTTACACAGAATGTCCGATAAATTGTATGCCCAAATGTATATGCCGCATTATAGACGCCAAAATAGAAACACAGAACATAAATCTTTAGAAAGGTTAGAAAGCTGTCGGGCGAGCGCCACGAGACTTTTCTAGGATATACCGGTTGCTTCTTTTCATATACGTTTCCTCTCTAAACTCGAATTATGAAGGTTGTAAATGACAACAGGAATAACTTGCCTGGGATAAAAATATTCTGAGAGGTTTCCTTTTAGTAGCATACCTACCTGAACAGTTCAATTTAACAGATAAATATAGTTTGCAGTTAAACAATACTCAAAATCATATTTAAAAAAATTTTAAATTATTTAAAACAGAAACGCACAGTTCCTTAAATTTGAAATTTTAAAATTACGAAAAACATTTGATTATTTTCAAGAATTTTAAAATTGGTGGTATTAAAAACTCACAATTTTCATTATTTTTATATTGTAAAATAAACTTTCCTTTTCGAGTTTCAAAATTTTTCAATCATGCCCCTCTATTTTCAGTATTTCCCAAATTATAATTTTATAGCTTTGAAATACGAGTATTTTAAAAGTTATGCAAATGTGTGGTAAATTTTGCATCTGAAATACGTATATGTTTAGCGAATACTTGTAACTAAGGACTTACTGGAAAAAATTCGAGTTACGAGTGAAATATCAGTTCGTCTTATAGAAATATTCGAGTTATAGAAATTCGACTTATGGAGTTAAAAATACATTAAAAAGACAACGAAGCATCAGTGTTCATGACAAAAATTCGACTTGGAGAGTAATTCGAGTTACAGAAGTTCGACTTAGGGAAGTTCCGCTGTAATTTCAAAAAGATCGCATCTACGGTGGAAATTATTGTAATAGATTCAAAGAATAGGGAAAAAGTTGGCGTATGCGAGGAGAGTACTGTAACGGTTTGCTCGATAGCTTTTTGCTTATTTTGGGGCCTAGAATGCGTTACATACATTTTGGGCATCAAATTTCCGGACATTTTGTATAGAAGCATTACGTCAATAGCATAAGATATCTCAATATATTGAGATGTTATCTCAATATATTGAGATATAAACTCAATATTCTGAGGTATTATCTCAATATATTGAGATGTTTAAAAATAGTAAGGTGGCCCAGCTTTTAACCACATTATATAACGTGATAAACCATGTATGCATCCATTAATACAATTTCCATAGGGCTTTAACTTGTCATAGAAATCCACATGCCACAATTGACATTAGGACCATTATTACAATATTATCTTCTTAATCTATTTGTTTTGAGTTACTTCAAGGGGTATTTATTATTAACTTTTTACTGTTTATCAATCATGCTATTCATAATATATTAATATGAAGTTCAACAAATTGAGGCTCCAACTTATTAAAAATTTGTAGAAAATGTGGGAGCTAGTAGTACAGCAACCTCCAAAAATTATTTGGAATTAATTTTAAATGTGCACCAAATCGCAATTAGCATAAGACAGATTTAGTACGACACTAAAATAATACCAATAACACACTTCTCACTGAAATCAGAGCAATAACATTTACAACTATTTAAAAAAATGTATTGTTATAGTAGTGCGTGGGTCTATGGTTTAGAATGGAGAGTGAAGATTACTGTAATTTTAAATTATTCAATTTTGTTTGTAGTGGTGCATCTATCGATTGTTAGGTGGCGTAACGCCTAAATGTAGGCAACCGGTGGTTTTTTATTTGATGTTATATTTTTACTACCTATGTGATTTTTAGACGAACTATATTTTCACGGATACTTATGTATATTAAAAACTAATTCGGCGTACACCGTTTTAGTTTTTAATACAATCGCATTTACACGACTTACTGTGTATATTACAAAGTAAAACGGCACGCCAAACTCCATCAAGAACACGTTTCTGTGAGCTATACTAATTTTGATTTTTTAAATTTTCAATAACAACCAATTAACACACTGTAGAAACTTATCGCAAACGTTTTGCTTTCCTTCTTAAAGCCAACTATTTTTAATTTTTCAGCGTCATCTATTGCAGGTGGCGATCGTGTATAGTTTTTTGTGAAGTGATTTGCGCTACCGACATTTTCGTCATCCTACACGACACCGCATTGCTGGATAATTTCAAACAATTGCAAATAGTTTCTAAATACGGCTAGGTATAGGTATAATAAACAATACACTGTTAGAAAGGTAATAGAACAGCAAATTCAAAATTGTAAGAATATACAGGGTGTTTGATTTAAAATAAGGAAGTACAGTCGGACAACTTTTGTATTTACCCTTTTTTTCTAAATTGAATAATAAAGGCGAATAATTGGTCACCTTGTATAATGCATTCTAGGAACCAACATAGGTAGGTACAAAAATATTGTATAAGCATGGGTTTAAAATGACTTTGTAACTAAGCTACACCCTTCTAAAGGGTGACGCGGTCAGTGCTTTTGTATGGATAACTTTCATACTGATTGCACGAAGTTTTTATAATTTGGCACTGCTCATTTAGCTTTATTTTTTAAATTATTGCTACTCATGTTTGTTACCCAGTTGAACTTTGTGGTTTTTTTCTTAATAATAGTGTATTTAAAAAATAAAAGCGGATTTTTCTCGAAAACAGTTAGGTCTAGTAACTTGAAACAAGTAGCTTTTCGATGTATGTGTATGTGATAAATAAAAGCATTAGCATTGGTCAAAAATTTCAAAATTGTAAAGGTTCTAAGAAAGAAAACAAAACATGATTTGCAAGCCACTTATACGGGACCTCTGCTTGCCCTACACAAATGACAACAATTTAAAAAACAAAGTTTAATGTGCAGTGCTAAAACAAAACCAATGCAATCAGTAAAAGAGTTATCAATATGAAAGTAATTTCCACCTTTACGTCGCCCTTTATGTTTATGAGAAATGTTTCACTTATTCTGGTGCCTAGAATGTGATGTATAATTTTTGACATAGAGTTTCTGGACACCCTGTATACAAGCAGGACGTCAATAGCATACGATAATTTCTCAGTATATTGAAAAAAATCGGAGATTGCCGCAGTGGTTAAATAACACATGCTGTCACACTCTCGAACACGGGTTTTAAACCGGGGCGGTAACAGAATTTTGAAAAATTCTGGGGGCCGTCCAGATTGAGAATCTGGTAAGATTAGGGGTTGGGATAAGGGGTAGACCCCTGCGTATAGCTGAATAAGCGTATCTGTGTTAAGAGGGGTAGGGAAAGATTCCCCTTACTGCTCGTCCTGGCTCAGCACATGTAGTGCTAGTCACGGATGTAACATGCCTCCCCCCATCGGAAAGTACTGCAAGCTCTTAAAGTGTAAAGATGTAAAGACAGCAACCTATAAAGTACCAGGGCGCTTTCCCTAAATTTTTGCAGTAAGGGAGGCACAACGATTGCCAATGGCCCAAATAATACAAATCCCGCTTTGGATAGGGATTATTATGTGTCCAACACTGCTGAGCATTTCAAAAGGTTCCGAAATTGAAAAAGCTAAAGGAGTGGGGGTTGGTGGATTACATAATTGGTTGGATAACGGGTTGCGCTGGATTTGCACATTTTTAAATGAAGTTATCACACATGGTAGGGAAGGATCAAAAGATGGGTGGTTAGTGGAGGGCTAGTTTAACTGGACACATAAAGTATAAAAAGTAGTGTTTTAATTAGGAAGCATTTATTTAAAATTTAAATGTTTCTAATCAGTGTACAAAACAAAAGTGGATTTTTAAAATTTTAATATTCAATAATTAATATAAGAAAACTGTACAATTTTTCATCAAAAATGTGGTACACGTTTTTTTTAAATTATTCCACCACAATATCTTAAAAACAACAATATAATAATAAAGTTTAATACTACAAATTAATATCACATAATAAAATTTATAAAAAATGTTGAACAATACGGAATGGAATATTTTGGAAAAAAGTAAAAACTTGTAAAAAAACACAAACAAATACAGCATAAAATAAAAACAAACAATAATTATGTGATTTTAAGTATAGACTAGTTTAATTTAGATTGTTGGGGAAAAAATATTTTCCTAGTTTTTTTGGCAAATTCTGAAACTTATTAATATAAATGCGTTTCTGCTTAAATTATTTCCCATTCGCCTGATAAATCTGACACAGAGGATTCAGTTGTTTTTCTCTCATTGTTGAGCATTACATTTTGCAGTTGCCAGTCGTTAGGGATGTTCATACACACTACAACAAATTACTACAATTAATAAAAGCCTTAAATAGACATATCCTAACTAACGCTTACCAGGCACATCTGTCATGGAATTAGGATTACTGGACCCTGAAGGTGGTCCATAAGCACAAGGTTCTACCATACCGTTGCGTTTAATGCCATTAAACTTTGGTGAAATGACCCGGAAAGGTTTCACAACATACTCATCGTTCAAATCACTTTCAGAATTTCTTCTTGAAGAGTCTGAATTTCCTAAACAATTCAGCTCTTGAATGTCATTTAAAGTTTCATCATTTACTGCAACTGCTTTAACTTCTCCACTGTCTGTTTTGTTTTCTACTTCTACTTTTTCATTATTAAGTACAATTTTCATCTTATCAAAGCACAGCACATTGGCAAGCATCTTCTCCTTACTCTCAATGTCATTCTTAATGCTTTCGGGGCTTCGTAGATCTGGTAAAATTCCAACCGTGCTCATGGTCATCGTTGTGGGTTTTGAAATGCTGCCCTCTCGCTCCTCCGAGCTGTTTGAGCTCCAGCTTACCATGCTGGTGGTCATGTCAGGTTTTTTACGTCGTTTATGCTTAAACAAAATTGCATCATCAAAATCTTGATTGGAAATTTTATCATAGATTTTTAGTTTTTTATGAGTTTCATGCAACTGAGTAGTGGGAGTTGTCGGTGAAGTCTTGCGAGGCGATTCGATTGCTTCTTCGGCGTTTATTATTGAGGTAGCATCCGTGTGAACATTGAAATCGTTACCAAAAGCTGTCTCAATAAATGGTGGGATTGCTGAGATTATGCTGGTCGACTGGAATTTGTGTGTCAGATCTTTTATAGAGGTTGTTAGTGGGAGGAAACTGCTGGCCGTTGGAATGGTAGGAGTTGATTCTGAAATATTTTGTAATGGTCTTAAGTGTATTTAATTTTATAATTAATATACCATAATTTGGTTCAGGCCGTTCAGATAATCTTATAAGACTTCTTTCTCCTTCTAATATAAAAACTTCATCTTTGTGGGCTGCAACTGATAATACCCTAGAAATAAATGGTAACAAAATATACACAAGGTGTTTCAACCAACTTCTCAAAACAATATCTCAAAAACTATGCATTTTGACATACAACTATAGCAAGCTAATTCGTATAAAATTACCTCCGCTATACATTGGAATAATTGAAAAAAAAATTAGAAGAACTGGTTCAACATGAAGTGATCCCAACTTTTGTTTTTTAAATGGAAATTTGTGTTTTAATTAGTAATATCAAAAAGAATTTTTTTTCCTGAATTCGGTGATATATCATAAGTAGATTTATGTAAGGAAAAATATTAGAAAAGGGGATTTGTAGGTTTTAATAACAAAAGACAGTATTCTACAGCGCGCCACAGAAACAAACAAAACAAATAAAATAACTAACAAAAACAAGTTATGTTAATGGCGTTTTACTTGTTTTTAGTTGTTTCACTATACAATACTAATCAAAATTAGGAAATTATAGGGGACACGGGGTAGGGGGTAATTTTGTTTATAAAAAAACCTACTAGAAGGGTGGATATAACTGGACTAGGGCTTTACGACAGCAAACGAGCTACCCCTTACCTTTTTGATACCGCCATCAGAGGATGCCAAATTTGTTTTGGGTTGCATATTTGGTTAAGGAAAAAGGACCGACATCATTCAATCCATATAATGACCAGACATAATGCCTTATAAGAGAAGTGTAAGTCATAAATGTTTTGGACTACCTCCGATCAAAATAATTTTTTTTTGGCAAATGGTAAATTTACATTACTGAATGCAGCGACCTTAAAGTTGGCGTAGATTTAGCACCAACCTTACATTGCATAAGTGCATAGTTTTTGAGATATTTGTTGTTACAAGTCAGCTAAAATACCCTGCATACTAAAAGTGTTAATTTTATGGTTAGCTTACTTGCGTAAATGACTGACCATTGTATTTACAGTAAGCCCTTTCGGATCAAGGACGTACACAACATCATTACTGTAAGTAACCAGCAAATTATTATTAAATGGTAGTAATATTCCGAATGATGTTTCCTTTTGTGGTAGTAGTTTTCTAAGGTTTTTTGAGATAGGATTTATGAGTGGTGCTTCAGGACTTCTCTGGCTTAAAATATCCTTGAAAATATAAATTAAATTTTGTCGTGTTATAACTATGACATGCTTACTCTAAATAACAGTGTTTGTTGTACCGACCCTTGTATATCGGAAACCCATATTCTCAATCCTGGTCTGGTACAATACAAAACTATATCATTTGGTCGCATACTGTTCTGATAAAAAGTGCCTCCAAAATTACCCAACCTACAAAAATAGTATATTATACACCAAGTATAAAAAAGTATATACGCCTCGGTAGAAAAGTCTTATAGCCCTCGGGCCTTACATCCCTCGGCGCTACGCGCCTCGGGATCTAACCTTAGCCCTCAGGCTATAACAGTAGACTTTTCTACCGAGGCGTATATACTTTTTTTTTCACTACTAGTGATATAAACCCTTATAATTGTCGAAAAATGACTATTTGAACAAATCCCTGTTTATTTCAAATTATAAAACAAATGACAGTTTTTTGTTTTGTTGGCATGACAGTTGTTTGAAAATTGTTACTATTTGACATAAAAGTTAAATTTCTATTTTTTTGAGCCTTTTAGTACGTCCTTTGTGGCTGCTTTGCAAAAATGAGGAGTGAAGATTTAAATTGTACACCGCCTGAAATGCGGGAAATCTCCGTTTTACTTTGTGTGGTTGTATTATAGGCGAAATTGATATTGACAGGGTTGTCATTTATTACGGCGCGAAAAACGTATATTCAAATACACCAAAGTTTTTAAAATTAAATTAATTTATTTAAACAACTATTTTATGCACAAAATACCATTAAATAGAATCTCTCCATTATATTAAATCGTGCTATAAAAACGTTCTCTTTAAAACTGTCACAGGATTATCAAAAAATATAAATTTGTTCATTATTAACCAGTGGTTAATAATGAAAAATTAGTTACCTGTCAGTGAGCAAAGGTAGAGAAATTGAATTTCACAGCATTCTATTATGTGTCAAAATGCTACCCCATATTACTAGTAGTGAAAAAACAATTTTATTTAAAATTACATTTACATTTTCATGAGGGGTCAACCACAAGTTACAATTTATACCACCATACTTCCACCATAGTAAAAGATTTCCCCTAGTTTCTCTAGCACTTTGGACTTTCCCTAGCGACTCTAAACATTTCTTTAAAATGCCCCCTCCATTGGACCTCCCCAACTACTGGGCATGCCCAGATTTTATAAATTCATTTAAAATGCCTCCCATTGCCTTGAACTTCCCCGACTTCCTTAGGACATCCCTCAGATTTCCCCTATTTCCCTCAGACTTTCTTTAGACTTCCTGCAACTACTGGGCATATATAGACTCTACACATTTTTGGACTTCCCCCGACTTGACTGAAATTCCCAAATTGCCCAGTACATTCCTCAACGTGTACACCAAATTTCCCCTGTGGTTTACCCCTTACATTTTCATGCTTACACTTTACGATCCTTTTTTCCAATTTGCGACACCTTCCACTTATCCTCTTTCTTACAAATAATGCTTCTGTACGTTGTAGAAACCAACAGGCTTTGCTGGTGATAACTCAATTGCACCACTTCGTACGACTCATTCAAAATTTCAATTGATTTACACAAATGCTACAAAATTTGAATTACAAAATAACAATTTACGGTAATTAATATAAATACCATATAAAAGTCTATTTCAGTCAAGACAACATGTCCATTTTTATCCCCCGAGAACAATTTCATACCATTTTTAGACCATTCCAGTGTAGAAATGGGCGCATTATGCAATTCAGATACAGTATACCTTTCTACTTGTTTATTTTTGGGACGTAGGCTTTCAGGTAGTGATTCAGGGTGGGATTTGGGCACTTGAAAAATACTGATATTCCCTTCTGTATTACCACAAGCCACCATATAATCCACTGTCGATATGATTTTCACCATTGCGATAGCCGCATTAGTGTTCTGAAAAAATTATGAACGTTGCAACTTTGTTGATCGGATAAATTATACTAGTACCTCGCAACGGAGTTTTTGCAGATCTTTTTTCTTACGATCATACCAGTAAACCAGTCCAAAATTGGTGCCCAAAGCTAAAAATTCAGGCAAAACATCGATGCAAGTTAATTTGATGTCGTAAGTGAATATTCCGTTTTGAACTTTTGCTGGGAGTCGGTTGAACAGGTCTGTAAGTGGAGCCCATTCTCGTAGAGTATTTGTCATTATCCAAAGTTTCTAATATCAACTTTTTATGAGACTTCCAGGAATTGTTTACTTTCTGACAGATCTATCCTTGGCCTTGAGAAATTTTAAGTTCTAACCTCGTTTAGTACAGACGTCAAAACATAACGCGTTTAGTTATTTTAAACAAATAAAATGATTATTTTAAAAAAAGGAGGGCCCAAATTACTATTACTCCTAAAAGATAATATAATTGTGCATAATTTTGAAGATGTAAGTCAAAAAATTGTAAAAATACAGGAACCACCTGTTCAATCTAACCTCACAAAATCTTTGGAAGAAGTGCTCAAACCAGAAAATCGAAGAATAACTTCCGTGTGTGCATCGAAAAATGCCGAGTATATTGCTGTAACTCTCCAGAATAGACAGCTACTTATTTACGACAGTAGTTTTAACGTTATTAAAAATACATTGACGAAGCGTGCAGTAAGTAAAGCAACGTTTACCAATCAAAACGATTTGTTGTTAGCCGACAAAACTGGGGACGTGTATTTATGTAAATTTAACACCGAAGAGGAACCCGAGTTAATTTTAGGACATTTAAGCATGCTTTTAGATGTTGCAATAACCCAATGTGGAAAATATATCATAACATGCGATCGAGATGAGAAAATTCGGGTTTCAAGCTACCCAAATGCGTACAACATAGTGAGTTACTGCTTGGGACATAGGGAGTTTGTAAGCGGTCTCGAGGTTTCCGGAAACACTTTAATATCGGCTTCTGGTGATGGTACAGTTCGTTTTTGGGACTTCTTGACTGGTCAACAGATTGCTATTATAAATACAAACGATTATATTAAGGATAAAAGTGTAGTTGAAAAGTTCTGCAAGGAAATGGATGATGAAAAAGTGGACATAAGTGCTGTTCCGATCATAGACATGCAAGTTTTTCAAAATATTGTGGCAGTTACCGTATTGGGGTTTAACGGAATTCAATTATATCACATGGAGGTGTGTAATAGTGGCTTGAATATAAAGTTTGTGGACAATTTAGTGGTGCTTTCAGAAATAATTTCATTCAGTTTAAATCAAGAACTGTTTATTCTGACTAACCAGGAGTTACTAGTTTATAATTTAACTGCAAAAGGTTACGAAAAAATTAATTCAGAGGAAATTAATAGATTTTATGAATGTTGTAAAAGCATGTTATCACCAAAACATATAACTAGTAGTATATCTGCTTTGTATAAAAGAAAATTTGATAATGTTCACGAATACTTGGAAAAGAAAAAGTTACGGCTAGAAAATAAGTCGTAATGTATGTAATATGTAATAACAAAATTAAAATATGTTTTATTACAAAAAGTAACTTATAATTAATATTTTGCAACTAATGATCCTTGAAGGTAGTCTTGTGATAGAAATGTGGTGCCATTTCAAGTAGCCATTCACTTTTAATAACGGTCAGATCTCTCATAAATAGCTTCGTGGTGTGTATAATTTCACAAAAGAGCAGCCTGAAACGTACAAAGTGTAATTTATGGCAGTCAGAAATATCACATACCAGGTAAGTTTGATCTTTTACTTTCTCATACTTTCATGAAAGTATTCGATTTCCAGATTTTAATGAAAAACAAGTTTTGGGGCACAAAGAACATTGTTTTAATGTTTGTCGATGGGTGGATATGTTTCTTTGTTTTATTATGTCTCCCGAACAGGTGGTTCTTGGATAGATGTTTTTTGGTATAATTTATTTTAGAAACTGAATTTTGAGATATGATAGAAGACATTAAGGCAAATCCAAATGCCTTTTTTACAACATCTTCAAAATACCAATCCATATGATTTTTGGACAATTTTGATTGGCAGATCATAATGAAATTTGGTATGGTAATAATCTTAGGGAGACATAATATTATTATCTAAGGGGATTTTTTTAAAGTCAAAAAAAGGTTCATGACGTTTTAATTTTTACTGAAACTGAATTTTGTAAATCTGAAATGGGATCTAATAAAAGACCTTACAGCAAATTCAACACTTTTTTTTTAGCTTCAAAATGGTGGCCGCTTAGATTTTTTTTAAATGTTGACTTGAATGCCTAGGGAGCACCTATGTAACGGAATTTTTAAAATAATGAAAACTGAAGTTAAAAATTTTTCAACATCATGAGAATTAAAAAAAATAAATTGTTTGATAACACTGATATTTCGATTTTTCTCATTTTCTGGGCACCTAGAGCTGGAGAAGAGCTACAATTTGGTTTTTGTTGCAGTGCTCTAATTTTTCTATGATGTTTTAAAATTGGGAAATTAATGCCCTTTTATTTAAACGAGAAATGAAAAAATATTCTGTTAGTTAAATAAACTGCTCATCAGTGATAGTGGAACAAGATTCGAAACTAAATTTTACAATGCAATGATATTGAGGGGCTAACACCAATTTTTGAATTACAAAATTTTTCTCGTGTAGGTGTTGTTGAACCCCAAGCAATCTTTTCCGAAGAAAAATTGATTTATATTTCTTTCTCCTAATTTCATGTGGAGGACTTTGAAAACACTTTTGACTGCTACCAAAACTTGTATTCTTATAACCTTGAAATTTCGACAGGTGAGTAGTTAACGAGGTGATTCAGACTAATGTCCCAAGCTAATATTTCAATTATTTTGTCAAAACTAGTTTGTGCAAGCGTCTGTAGTACTTAGAACTTTTTTTTTAATGTTACATTGTATACATTTTTGATAGATTCTAATAGAGCATTGAATTCTCTACTTAGTAAAGTTACTAAAAAATTAAAAAGCCATCCGCTTGAAGGCGTCAAAGTAGGGATGCAGCGAGCAGTACTTTTTGAAAATGCCGGATAACAGATATTCGGTATCCGGTTGCTCAGCCGGATAGCCAGATACCAGATTATTCGGTATAGTTTTCACTTTCGAAGCAGTTTTAGCTTAAACTTAGTAAAATTTAGGTTTTAATCATGGTTTTAATAAATAATACGTATTTATGTTGTTTGAAATCATTTCAAAATTTTAAATCTCATAAATGCTTATCTCAGTAATAAAAATGTAGTAATTTTTGCAGATCTACAAAATACTGGACTTATGGGGTTGTTGCACTCTTTGCTTTCAATTGTATTTAGTCCATACTTCCAAATCAAATTGCATGCATAATCTCATTTAGAGAGAAGAAAAATCCCCAGCCGGATATTTCATATTATCCGGCCAAACCAAATATTCTGTGGAATGGCCGGATAACGGATAAAAACCGAATATCCGTTGCATCCCTATGTCAAAGTAAAAATTCAAGTTGGCCATGAGTTGCATATTTAACCTGCTAAAACTTATTTAAAGCAGGCAGTGTCATTACCAAATTGAAGAGTTGATGCAAAATTGTCTATTTAAAGTTTGTTTTGTTATGTGAAGGAAGTCAAACTTCTATTCTAAATCATAAATAGTATATCTTCTTCTTCACATGCGTGCTCTTCGGAGAAGAGCGTTCGCGATCATCAGCTGGGACACTGCTGTTCTAAAAAGTTCTACAGATGTTAATCCGAACCAATCTCTGAGGTTCTTGAGCCAGGATATACGTCTTCGGCCTGGTGGGCGGCGGCCATTGATTTTACCTTGTAATATAATCTGTAGTAGGCGATATTTATCATTCCTCATTATATGGCCTAGATACTCAAGTTTGCGCTTTTGAATAGTATTGGCGCATTCAGTTGTTTTGTGCATTCTTTCTAGAACCTCTTTGTTGTTTATTCTTTGTACCCAGGAAATGTGGCACATTCTTCGGTGTGTCCACATCTCGAAAGCTTCAATTCTCTTCAGGGCATCTTTGCTTAGTGTGCATGTTTCTGCCCCATAATATAAAACTGAGAATACATAACATTTCAATAGTCTAGTTCTTAATTTAATATGTATCTGTTTAGAACATAATGTTGTTTTCATCTTCATGAAAGTTGATCGCGCGGTTTCGATACGACACTTAATTTCCTGCAGGCAATCACTTCTGTCGTTTAACGTTCATCCTAAGTAGCGGAATTGGGATACATTTACTATAGTTTCATTTTTATGTTGTAAGGTCATCTGAGGTATGAGTGGATTTCTAGTTATTGTCATAGACTTTGTTTTCTTGACATTTATTTGAAGACCGTATTCCTCGCTAATTGTTGAGATGTTAGTTAACATTTCTTGCAGTTCTTGTTCGGATTCTGCTATCAGAACCGTGTCATCAGCATATCGTATTGATGTGATTTTCTCTCCATTTATCATTATGCCTGCATCTGAGTTAGATTGAGCTCTTTTAAATATCTCTTCTGAGTACACGTTAAACAACAACGGCGATAGCACACAACCCTGTCTCACTCCTTGTAGTATCACTATTTCTTCCGTATTTTTTCCGTCGATTCGTACCTGAGCCTTTTGGTCTTTATATAAGTTTATTATAATTCGAATGTCCGCTTTATCTATTTGCGAATTTAGTAGTATTTCGAAAAGTTTTACATGCTGCACTTTATCAAAGGCCTTCTCATAGTCGATAAAGAGAAGGAAAATATCTTTATTTACATCGTGGGCTCTTTCCATATGCACTCTCATAAAGAATAGTGGTTCTCGTGTGCCTAATCCCTCTCGGAAACCGAACTGCTGCTCGGACAGTTGTTCTTCGCATTTTCGGTATATTCTTCTGTGTATAACTTTGAGGAAAGTTTTCAAAGTATGACACATGAGACTTATTGTGCGGTAGTCTTTGCACTTTTTTGGATTACTGATTTTTGGGAAGGTTATAAACGTCGAATGTAGCCATTCCTTTGGGAGTATGCCTGTTTTATATATGTCATTAAAGAGATCAACAAGGGTTGGGATGTTTTCTTCTTCTTCTATTAGTTGTATTAGTTCGATTGGTACCTCATCTGGTCCTACTGCCTTTCCTGATTTAGATGTTCGTATGGCATTGATCACTTCTTCCTTTGTTATTTCTACGATATCGTCATTAGTAACATTTATTACCGGTATGTCTCCTCTGTTGGCTTTGAAGAGATCAGAGATATAATTCTTCCACTCTAGTAATATGTCTTCGTCAGACATGAGAATTTCGTTGTTTGAGTTCTTTAAAATATGTCCTTGCCGTACATAAGGTCCTCTATTTAGTTCTCGTACTTGTCTGTGTAGGTTATGTGTGTCGTGCAGTTGTTCCAATAGTTCTATGTTTTCGCATTTATCTTTAAGCCATTTGTTCTTTGTCTTCCTTATTTCTTTAATTATTTCTTTGTGCAAAACCTTATACTGTTCAGTATTGTTTTGTATCTTCAAAATTCGTCTCTTTTCCATCATGTCCAGTATGTCCTTAGTCATCCAGGTTTTCTTCTTTTTAATTCTTTCGGGTTTAAGCATTGCATTATAGATGTTATTAGCACTTGACTGGATCGTGCTCCATTTATTTTGTATATCATTATTGTAATGGTATTTTTCATTTAGTTCTTGGTTAAATTTTATTTGTGTTTCTCGGCGAAGCACGGTATCTTTTAGTTTGTTAACGTCCACTTTTTTAGTTTGTGATTTTTGGACCTTTCTTAAAGTTATTCGTATATCTGCCACTACGGGATTGTGGTCAGATCCAACGTCTGCACCAGGATATGTTTTCATAGTTTTAAAGACATTACAAAAACGTTTATTAACCAATATGTAATCTATCTGATTACATACTATTTGCTCTGGGGTGTCTGCTGGTGACCGCCATGTATATAGGCGTCTTATAGGTAGTTTATACCAGGTGTTCATGATAGTTAGGTTTTGTTCCTGGCAGAATTGTATTAGTCTTTCACCGCGTATGTTTTTATCCCCCAGTCCGTAGGCTCCAACTATATCCTGATAGCGTTCGTTACTCACTATTGCATTGAAATCGCCTAGTAAAAGATTTACATCATGTTTCTTAGTTAGTTTGAATGTGTTTTCCAACTGATGATAAAATTCTTCTATTACATCTTCTTCGCTCTTTAGGTCTTTAGTGTAGGTGCATATACCTGTATGACGTTGATTTTTAGTTTTTCTGATCTTAACCGAAGCATAAATAGTATATATTACTCTGAAAAATATGCCTAAGTAAACCCTTGAAAATGGCTTGAAATTACGTTTTTAAACAAAGCTCACTACTAAACTGCCTGAACAGATTAAATAAAAACAATTTTCCATCGACTAATCATTTTCGTAATGACACTGACGCGACGCTCTTAATGAGTTTTAGCAGATTTAAATATGAAATTCATAGCCAACTTGAATCTTTATTTGAACGCTCGCTAGCGGCCAACCGTTTAAGTTTTAAATAGATAATTTATGCTCCATCAGAAAATATCGAAAAAAATACAGGGTGCGAAGATTTAAATCAAGTTGATTTAAACCATGATTTAAGTCAAACAATTTATATAAAAAATTCATTGATTTAAATCGATTGGTTTTTGAGTGGAGTGTCGTTTTCATGTGAAATTTTCGAATTAGTACACAATTTGGCAGTAAGCTTAGATTAGAATAACACAACAGTGTCTACACAAATCCATACATAAAATAAAAAATTAATTCTTCATAACAATTTAAAAGGACAGCAGGCACAGCTCTGTTCTTAGTTCACATACACGCTTCGTGTGCACTTTGCTGCTCCAGCAGTACTGCCATTATCCCTAAAAACATTCAAGATAGTATAAATACTAAATAGTAGCATTCCGCCATGTACACACAATATAAAAAATTACTAATAAGATTTTAATGACTGTTCAATATTTATACTCGTTTATTTTGCAGATAGTGGAGTGCCACTATTTATGCTTCCTGGAATGTTTTTATGTTAATGGCCGCAGGCGCAGCAAAATGCACACGGGGTTGGGGTAAGGGGGTAGACCCATTGTATAACTTTTATGCGCTGACCCAGAGTAAGTGGGGTGTGGAAAGATCATAGAATTTCTTTCTTAAAAACAATAATTCAAAGTAATAAATAATTCAAAATAATAACATACATAACATGTGTATGTCAAACATTACGTTACCTGTTATTAAAATATTTTAACAAAACACTGCAGATAGTACTTTATTAGATTGTGCAAGTAAACAAGGGTACTTAAATTGTTTTTAAATTAATAAATCAGTTCAATTAAAAAAATCCGATTTTAATCACATAAATCAATTTTTTTAATTTTTTTTATTAAAACTCGATTTTTTTTAACCCTGATAAAATACAAGGTGGTATTTAAGAAAAAGAAGTTAGCGTCACTTCCAGTGTAGCCAGCAGCAGTATGTAAATGTTGTTTGTAAAACAATTTTAAAGGTTTCTAAGCACCATAGACATAGCAAAAGCTAATTTTGGTATCTTGAAAAATAATTGAAATTTAACTTGGAACATCTACACTGAATCACCTTGTGTATTCTTGAAGTATGGGAAAGTCCAGGTGAAGCCTTTTGTCAATTTTTTTATTTTACCATTGTGGTTGAGGAATGGTGTATAAAACACTATCAGGATGCACATATAACTCCGTGTCTCCACGAACAGTCTTGTAGACTCCAGAGTAGTGCAAATAAACAGCATTGGGAAATAGTCCGGTTACTAGACACTTACAGACAGCCTCGGTATTACCTACAAATTTGTATTTTAAATTAAGATTTATCTTTTTTCAATCACTTACCACCACAAGAAATCATGGGAACATCATAGTTCCGCATCATTTTTCCTAATCGCTCTCTTATCTCAACAATTCTTTGCATGGACTTGTAACTGACAAAATTGCGATGGCAAAAATCCCTGGCAAAACCACTCTTTGCAAAAGCGCCAAAAACATTTAAATATGTTATCAGGTCCCCTTCTTCGACTTCAAAATTACGTTTTTGTATTCGCGCTCGTACTGCCGAATTCCCCGTTGATGGCTTAGCATATATGGATTCTACTTGCAGCATTGATATGATAGTTAATACTTCCTCAGAACATCCAAATGTACCTGTGTTTTGATCAAGTTACAATTTAATTCAGTGAAATGTAAAACAATGTTGCTACCTGAGCTGAGCAAAATTTTGGAGTACAAAGGATCGAGGGCAAATTCGGCCATATTAAAACCAAGCGGTTTCGTGAGTTCACCTTGGATGTCGATGGCATCAAGAGCGTAGAGGATTTCTAGGGCGCTTTTTATATTTTGCGTTGGCGGCGGACTTGGAAAGCTGAATTTAAGTATGTTGGTGATTCCTAGAGCTTTTAATTGTAAGATAACATAGGTGAGGTTGGTTCTAATTATTTCAGGTGGTGTTGCATCAGGCAGCTTTGAAAATTCTTCTTCTGTGTACAATCTGTTCGTTAAAAAATGAAAAAAATAATGTTATGCCATGTTGGAAGTAAAAACTAATGTTTAGCTTTGACCTTTTGAAATTTTCAGCTCAACAGGACTTCCATTTAGGATTTCAGGGTTGACTGAACTAACAAATACCGATTTGAAGTCAACAGATACTATCTAACGGTTTCAGAGTCAACAGAACTACCATCTAGCAATTTCAGCATTAACAGAGCTACCTACCAATTACTAATTTAAGGTTTATAGAAATACCACCTACCCAACTGTCTGCCTTTGGGTGGGTGCGTATGTTTCCCTACATCTCCGAAACCCCTTGACCAATTTTTATCATAATTGTTATGTGGAAGTTTTTTAGTTGCAGGTAGTTCTTTGTAAAGTCTTCAACCGGAACCGAAAACAAAAATTAGCCATGTTTTTTGGGAGAGATTTTTTTATAATAACTTTTTTGGAATTTTAAAAACATAGCGTTGTAGTGACTCTAAAGGCAAATTAAATCTTTTTTTACCGATCGCTGTATCTTCAAAATTAAGGCTACTACGAATTTTTGAAAAATTTGACCGGAATGCTCAATTACTCAAAATTATCCAATCAATACAAATTGTCATAATATTTAATAGTCCTTAATAAGTAAAGTATAATCAAGTGATTTAAAAATATTTATATGAAAATTGTAAAAATGCTAGCTTCTCAAAATTTTGGTCATTTTCAAAAAATTATTTCTCAATAACTGCACACACCTTTTTTTAAAACTTCTTGAGCCAATAGAATTTGTAGTGAACTACAAATTTCGTTTTTACTAATCTCCCAAATAGGTTGGTTGCATGGCGGAGAACTGCGGATGCCGGTCACACGATATTCAAAGTTAAGCACTGTCCGCTCTGGTCCCCACTCGGATGGGTGACCAATATAGGGGTATATCTGCAACCAACCATGCTTTGGAGAGCACGTTAAGCCGTCGGTCCCGGTTGTCATACTAATATATTTGGCAATTGTAAACCATTTAGTGGAACTTCTTCTCCTTTCGACGGGTAAGGTCAGCCTCCTGCCCGGCATACGGTAAAGAGGGCTCACAGAACCCGCACTAGTTGCGGGTATTAAACAGGCCATTGGCCTATAACAAGAGGAAGAAGAAGAAGAATCTCCCAAATAGTACTTTGACGTCCTCTAGGAATTTTTGAAAATGTATTATGGTTGAAAATTCGTGTTAATCCTAATAAACTACTTCAAATAGGCTATTGATGACTCATTTACGTTTTTGGATGCCTAATTAGTCAATTACAAATTTTTTTATGGACGCAGAATATTTAAAAAAAAAATGGTGGGGCTAGTTTTTGAGGAATAATGTTTTGAAAATGTCCAAAATTTTGACAAGCTAGAATTTTTACAATTTTCATATTTGGAAAAATGTGTTTCTAGTACTTAATTATACTTCTTAGGGGCTATTAAAAGATTTTTAAAAAACAATTTGTAATAATTGGGTATTATATTTTCAAAAATTCCTAGCGGCCTTAGTTTTGACGATAAAGCATTCAGGAAAATACCATTTCATTTGCCTTTAGATTCACTACAACACTATATTTTCCAAATTCAAAACATCTAGACCAAAAAACATGTCTAATTTCCATTTCCGGTTTCGGTAAAAACCTTACAAGCGCAGTATCTGCTATTAAAGCACTTCCACATACCGAATTTGATAAAAATAGGTTAAGGGATTTCGGAGAGATAGGGGAATGGACGCACCCACACATAAAAAGACATTTTTTAAAAACTACTTGTTTGGGTTCCTTGGGTTTCAAACGTGTATTTCCGTTAAAATTTGAAATTGTAAAATTTGCATGCAAATGATATCATAACTTTCCTTACTTCAGTAGAAGAATGGGAAAGTAAAACGATACTTTTTATCATCAACAACGCGTTGCCCGTAAGTTACATGATTTTTGGTCTGAAGCGCATCTAATCAACTGTAGGGCGGGCGGTTACTGTGTTCCCAGGCGGTTTGGCGACTTACTATTCTCATAAGGTATGCGACATCGTATTGCATAGTCTGTCGCTATTTGTTAAAACTATTATTTAGTCAATTATTGGCGCGAAATTATTTAAAACGCAAATAGTATGGGAAAGCACCAGCGATCTCTCACGCCCATTTTTTTGATAGCATAGTTTTCAGTAATTGAATTTTGTGAATATATAAACGAATCTGATGGAATACTTTAGGGAACAACGAACGCTTGTTTCCTTAACTTTCTAGCTTCAAAATGGCGAAAGCAACGATTTTTTGAACATTTTGACTTTATCACTCAAAGATGAGCGGCCATAACGGCATAAACTTTAGTTAAAATAATAGCCCAAGGGGAACACAATGTTACTATGAATATTTGTACGAATGAAAGCTGCAAAGTAAAAAATATTTTCAAAATTTTGGAAATTTTCACAAACATTGCTGAAAAACTGCCTACATTTTTGTTAAACTTCGTAGGGTCACAATGATAGTGCTACAATTTAAGATAAAAGATTAACCATTCGTTATCAACTTTTTGATAACACTGTATAGCAACTATTCAAGATGTCATTTTGTACCTACTGCGTGATTATAAGATATTTTTTCGGCCCGCCCTACCAAAAGTCCTAGTTATCTGCCTGCAGAATTACCACCTACTGATGTCAGGGCTAACAAGACTACCAATTTAGGATCCACAGAACAACCATCTAGCAATTTCAGTGTTAACAGAGCTACCAATTACCAATTTTAATTCAACAGAAATACCATCTATCCAATTCAGGGTTAACTGAACTTTTACCTGTATCTAACGATGTTAGAGCTAACAGAATTACCAACTACCAATTTAAGGTCAACAGAACTACCATCTACGAAAAGCTACTCACAGACATATTGAGTGCGTTCAGAGGACCTCTACAGCTTTGTTTCTGATTTAGCAATAGCATCTGTAGGTGACAATCAGATGATATTGCTGAGTCAGCAACAAAGCTACTGAGGTCCTCTCAATGCACCCATTAATTTTGTTTGTCATATACTTCATTAAAATTTCTTTTTTGCATTTTATTACATTAAATAAACAGAAACTCATTTTACCGGTAACAGTGGCCAGCCCTCATCCTTCCAGCCCTTCCTGTCCTTTGGGTGGCAGATGCTTTACTTATTGGCATTACAATTAAACTATCCGTGTGAGTTTCACCATTGAACCACTTCATTTTTACAAATCCACAATCGATAACTAAAATAATGATTCTTAATTGTGTGTTCTTAATTTTACACTGTACCTACCATGTACTATGCCAGGGATCGTAACAGAAGTTTCAGCAACATTAGTGGCAATAACAACCTTTCTGAAACCATCTGGGGCTCTCTGAAACACCTTCAATTGTTCATGGTATGGTAGTGATCCATACATAGGGGAAACACAGAATTTTTCTTTTTTCCCAGCAACTTCTATTTGATTTGCATGCTCTTTAAGTAAGCGCACAACTCTGTCGACTTCTTCTTGCCCCGTTAAGAAAGCTAGGATGTCGCCAGGCTCTTTAGATGAATTTATTTTTAGAGTTGTGTCCACTGTAGCTTGAACATAACATGGAGTGGGCTCTAAAATGGATGTACTTGTATTATCATAGAGTAAATAATTGTAATAGGTCAGCTGTAACAGATTTGTTATTTTAAATATAATAATATAACTTTACAAACCTTTGAGGAAACAAATCTTAACGGGAAATTGTCTTCCATGCACACTCATAATAACAGAAGTGTCTCTTTTTTTATCCCCTCCATGATTATTATTAAAATATGATTGTAGTTCCCTTGCATCCATTGTTGCAGATGCTACGATAAGTCGTAGCTCTCTACGTTTCTATGATTTAAAAATGGAATTGTACACATAAATTAATATCCTGCTTTAAGCCATGGATGGTGTATTTTTGTCAGTCCCACCCAGGATAACATTATAAGGTAGGAATGAATGGAATGACGTCAACTTCATGTTTTTAAAAATAGCATGCTGTATATTTGTTAATAGCCGTGAAATCAATATTTATCGTGGCAATTTTTAACAAATTTTTAGCAAATTCTTGAAAACGAAAGGAAAACATGTCGTAGTAAATTTATAGTACAAAATCGAAATTACGTTCGACCAGTACTCATATTTTAATCAAATATACTAAAAAACTGTATTTTCTTCTTAACTGGTTATAACACGGTTTTTTTAAATAGTATCACCCGCATTTTTTTGTTTTTGTACGCCAATGTCTATCACTAAGTGTGAAGCGCTGAGGGATACAAGGCGAGGCCTAGCAAACAACAAAAATAACAAACTTGTTTACAATTCTGTCATAGCAACCGCCAGCACAGCCATAGATATTTTCAATAAATTATAATTTTTAATTTACCGTCTTATTCCTTTTTTGTAATTATATGCTTCTGAAGGAATGGTTGTAGAAAATATTATATTGTACAACTTTGGAGGAAATTGCCTTTTCCGTCCTCCTGTGTTTATGGTCCTTGGCTATGCCTCGGGCACCAAACTTCACACTCAGATGGAAAAGTTGCACTTTCCTCCCTTTTTGTACAAATGACTATTACTTCAACAATATTTATTTATTTTAACCTTATACGTATTTCGACATGTTTAAATGTCATTTTCAAAGGTAAAATTAAAAAGATTGCTATTGTCCATTCATTTTACATTTGAATTGTAACAGATGTTCGTTGGTTGCACTGCAAAATTCATCTTAGTTAACTCTTCATTTTTGTGGCAAAACTATTAATACTAAATTTTTAGTTTTATACCCGTGTATCCGTAGCAATACACTAATATGTAAGGTGATTATAAAGTCAGTTTATAACTTCAAATTGTTATATTTTAATGTTCGATATAAGGAATGATAGCGATGAGGATGAACGTTTTCTAAATTAAGTAGGTTAAAACTAAGCTTAGTGTAGTAGGTGGTGCCGCCACGCGGAGGGTGTTGCAAACACAAGGGGTCGTTTTGCGGAAAAAAGAGCGTCAGTGGAGTTTGACGGCACGCGAAAGCAAGGAGGCTTTTGTGATGCAATGGATTGGCGTCATAACTAATATTAAAATAGTGCGTTTGTAGATGTCCTGGGACTGTTATTAGTGTTAAAAATTTGTTTTTTTTTTTAAGAATCATGAGGCCGTGCGTGAGTACGACTCCATGATTCCCATCCCACCCTCTTACCCGGGCTCAGCGCACTTAGCACTATTCACCGGTCTAACATGCAACCAAACATACACACCACACACACCGTCCATAGACACGCCGGGTTTAACTTATTCAGAAAAATTTCCGACGGGCAGAGGATTCGAACCCCTTTTAGAGGTTGGGACTCTAACCACTAGACCACCCGCTGACCCAAGAATTTGTTGGTTGGCGTTTAATATAGTGTATAGTTTTTGAATGTGTAATTTAGCCTGTAAATAAATTTTCAATGTACATTACGTGCCCGTTTTATTTTATTGTTAACTGTCTGTAAATGAAAAGCTAACGCTAACAGTAGTATGAATTAAAAAATAAAATGTAGCTAAAGAAATGCGATTTTATAAAAAATTAAGTTGCCTATAGGTTCTAAATGAAATGTTTGGTATTTCAAAAAAACTGTCAATTTACGAATATTTTGTGTGACTAGATCAAGAATTATTATGGCAGTTGCAACAGCATTGCCATTGCTGGTGCATTATGCAATTTTGCTACAACAAGAAGACATCGGTTGCCACTTTGCAATAGAACCGCTTACCATCTTAATTTGCAAGCAAGATCCCCCGATATTAATACTTTGGATTACTGGTTGTGGGAACATTTTCGTTTAGTACGCTTAAAATCTCATTGTGTTAACTAAATTTTATTTTTAATTCATATTCTTAACGGTAATAATTAAAATGTTGTAGCAATCAGAAATAATTGTAAACTGACTTTATAATCACCTTGTATTTTACTACCAACAAATAACAAAAGTTAACCTATATCAGTTATATTTTTGACACAACTTATTAGGTGTATTCAGAAATAAGATCCCGTAGCATAGCTTAGAAGAAACAGATGTTGGTCTCGTGACAGCTGAGAAACTCGCCACTAGACAGCATATCGCTTGGCATCTGTATGCTCGGTCAAACAAGTTCGAGTTAACCCATGAAATCTGAAGACTCGGAATTCTAATCACCGAACGCTAAGCAGTTTTCTCAGTGACGTCTGATGTTATTGCCAAACGATCGTGAGCAAGAAAAAAGGAAAAATGTAAATTCCGAGTGCACCTATTAATCACAATATAAAGGGAGATTGTTATTTGCATTTTGATATTGACAATGATGTGACAGATGTAAAGTAAATGGACAATATAACATGTTTTCAATAATTGCAAAGCCTGTTTGTTTGATAAATATTGATTTAATGGCTTTCTTCCTGCAGAAAAACGATTGCGTTTTTCTCCCTCATTTATGAACCAATTTTAAATTTGAACCACAAAACAGTTGAAACGAGAATTTTGTTGTACAACTAGGGAACAATTAAAAAATATACAGGGTGTTATTTCAATACATGGCATTAACCCAGAAGTGCTAGATTCGTTTTTGAATAATTGAACATCCCCAAGTATCACTTATACAATACATACACATACAAGGGGGGTGTACTGGGTTTCGTTTACACCCAGTATATACAGGGTGGGATTGCAAATCTAGAGGAAACATTTTTTCAACGCACTGTACAATCTAATAAGCATTATACTTTCGAAAATTAACGCATATCTGCCAATTCCATCCAGTAGAGCATCATAACCTGTATGCTGTACTGAGTGGGATTGGCTGAGATGTGGCATTCATGGCCTACTATAAGTAGTATGCAGAAGATGAAAAATGCCGTGATACTAATATCAATATTAATCTAATAAGTATCGTGTGTCTAGAAGAAACGCATTTTTGATGATCCCACCCAATACAGCATAATAGACTATATGCTATACAGGGTGGAATTGGCAGAAATGCAGCGTTCATAGCCTACTACAGGTTGTTTTTTTTAGAGGCACAATACAATCTTGTGCGTATCGTGTCTATAATCACATTATGGGCAATCTCACCCAATACAGTATAATAGTCCTGTGTTCATAAAAAAAACATCTTTGATCTACTAGAGGTAGTTTTTTAAATACATGATACAATCTAACAAGTATCGCGCGATCTAAGAAAAAAAAGTTTCTGTCGATCTCACTGAGTATAGCATAACAAGCGCCACACTATATTGGGCGGCATGCAGATGCAGCATCCATCATGACCTACTAGTAGTGTTTTTTTAATGTATGATACAATCTAATAAGTATCCTTAGTCCATATAAAAAGGATTTCAGTTGATCCCACCCAGTATAGCAGTACAGCAGTATAAGCTCTATGCCATATTACATGGCCTACTAGAGGTAGTTTTTATTTGAAGGCACGATAATATATCTTAAAAATTATTACCCTAAGAATTTTCTTCAAAAGCCCCATTAAAATATCGGTATAGAGCGTCCTTTCGTGAACCTCATCCAGCATAATAGTTGAATAATCTTTTAACAGTGGATCGCCCATCATTTCCCTTATTAAAATTCCTTCAGTCATATACTAAAAAATTTAAGGTTAGTAACAATTTCTACCATTTTCTTGAAAAAAGTTACTTTAATTTTAGGTTTATTTCTACATGCATCAAATCTGACGGCATATCCAACAGTGTCTCTCTGAACTATGGTGCCGGTTTCGTCTGCCACACGATTGGCGAGAGAGAGAGCTGCAACTCGTCTTGGCTCGCATATTCCTATCTGTCCAGGCCATTCTGCCTCCGACAAGTACTGGAGATTTGAAAAGGAGAGGATAAATTAAGAAACAAACAAGTGCAAAAGTATTATAAGCAAAGTGTTTATTAGCTCAAAAACCATATACATTATAAACAAATAGTAATAACAACAAATAAATTTGATACAACTCGACTCGCAGCAAACAGCTAGTAAAACTTAAAAGTCATACAAAAATATGTGGCTAAAATTATGTTTGTAATAGAATACGTATTTGGTGTTAAAATTTACAGTGTAAAAATAGGAAATGTTACTGTACAATATTATGTGATGCATTCTTGGAATATGATGTAATGAAAGACATTGAACATTGCCCGACTTATTACATTATCTATATCTCTATTATTATTAAAAGCACCCTTGCTTCGTTTTCTCACTGTTAAGTAAAAATAAAACAATAACAAAAGGGGGGAATGAATGAGAGGCAAGCATCAAATTTACAAACAATAAAGAACTTTCAAATGTGGTCCATCCGTACGGTAATAATATTTCTACAATAAATACCTAAAAAATTAAATTCCTGCCTATGTTTAGAACCTCAGTGTGGAAAGACTGCAACTTAGCTTATTATATTATATATTAAAATTAATTACGCAGCGGCAATTTCACTTGGAAGAGTTTATATTTAGGAAATTATAAAAAAAAAGTCCTCTTCAATGATTGGTTTGATAGTACTTTGTTTTTAAATAAAAATAAACATAAGAGACCACAAACATCGAATTGTACAGGGTATATACTTTTATTTTGCCCACCATTGGAATCTTGAAAACTATAAGAGATGCGAAGTACGTTAAATTAGAAAAAAGCTTTGTATTTTAAAGACTATTAAGAATATCTGAACAAATTTGTCATAAGTTCCTGAAATATTCTCCAAAAAACTAAAACTTCTATTTTTTTGAGTGTTATTATTGTCAAACTTAAAAGATTTTTTTTAATAAAAATTGGTTATTCTATGTAAAACCATCAGCAGAATACAATGGCATTATCAGAATTGCCAAATCTTCATTAGTTTTTGAGTTGCGTTAGTCAGCTATGAGCGCCATATTAAATTTTCTGTCATTTTATAGAGACAAACAAACTTTAAAATGGTATGTCATTTGTTACAAAAATATTACCAATTGTTCTCTTGAAACATATTTCGTATTTGGAACTGTCTCAACTTTACGTGACGACAGGCTCTTACATTTCAACACAGTTTATTTATTATTTTGAGCGAATGTTTATGTAACTGTCATGTAGGGCGACGCAGCAGTTTTTTTTTTCTGTATCGAATGGTATAAACATTCTATATGGTGTACACAGGAAAAAAAAATTGACTATTGCAATTAAAAAAAAAAAAGATTAATTTGGCAATAACAACATATTTAGGAAAAATCCAATTTTGTTTTTTCAAAATACTTCTGGAATCTGTTTATGTGTTCTGAATCATTACAAAAACACGAAAAGTTTATGTAATTTAACCACTTTAGTAGCTCCCACAGTTTTTGAAATTACAATAGTGGTGGTATTTCAAGCCAGTGTCGACTTCTAACAAATATGTTAGAAAGTTCTAATTGTACTGAAAATAGGAAACTTCTTTGTAATTTAAATCAGCTCTATCGTTCCCTACATCTCAACAAGTGTCAACAAAATAAAATTTCAGGTAATTCTAGAAGAACCGGTTGACTTACTCGTTCAGATATTCTTAATAGTAATGAAAACATGAAACTTTTTTATGATTTAACAGATTTTGTATCTCTAATAGTATTTGAGATCTTAATGGTGAACAACATTAAAATGGCCACCCTGTACAATTAGACTTACGAAATTTGTTGTTGCACTGGTGGACTTATTTATTTATAACTATTTTACTTATTAACTTGAAAATCTCGTAATGGAAATAGGAACTCAAATTGATATTGCACTAAAATACAGAGTACCTACATACACAACAATTAAGTTTTAAAAATTTACTATTTAGGGTGACACCCTGTATTTTTAATTTTTTTTCTGTGAAATTACCACTTTCCATACTGTCAGTTTTAGCTTAACAATAACATGAGGTAAGTTTTGCATTGAAAACTAAAATTATAACAAATCTCAAGAATTTGTACTATTACCCACTAGATTACGAAAAATAAAATTTTGTACATCTAAAAGGTGCATCTCTGTAATACATATAACAGTTAATAGTACTGCAAAGCCAAGGTACTGTACCGCTCTTAAGAATTCCCATAATTTATCACAAAAAATAGACAACAACAAGAAATGAATCATATTGTGCACATTAACAATGCGCCAAAGCCAAGCCACGCTTAAATAGAAGGAACTTTTGAAGATGATGTCTTGCCTGACCGATTCCTGTTTGTTAACATCGTTACGCTCTAGCATATCCTGATAGAGTGCTATATATCGATTCCACGCCGTAGAACTCATCAAGAGTTGCACCGAGAAACAACAAATCTTACGTGCTACTTTTTTTGTCGTGACTTTGGCCTTATAAATCACAGCGGGCTCACGATCTTTGTTATCACTGGGCAAGTTGGTGGGAAGCTGCATGTAACCACGCCTAGGTGGATTGTTTTTGAGAAATATGAACGTGCCGATCATTAAGGCAACACAGCCTATGGCATCACAAAGGCCATCAATATAGTAACCACTGGTTCCAATTTCAGACCTCTCTCCCTTAATGTGCTTCCTTGCCCTCGCAACGTGCCCGTCCATATCGTCCAAAAATGTCCTGATCTCAAACAGCAACACTCCCATTCTTCTATAAGCCAAATTGTCGCTCGATATACACTTCGCACTCAAAATAGCTACAAATATGTGGAAGATGCTGATTGAATTGGGCGTTATCCATTCGGTTTCAGAAATTTTGAGAATGTTGTCTACAATCGTTACAAGAGGAGCAAATAAATAATGATTTGTGTGATCTAATAGGAGGGCTTTGACTGTAACATCACAAAGCGGTGAGATTTCACAACCAACCCAAGTGACTTCACTAAAACTCGATGTTACATTGTCGCCCATATCACGATCCCTGGGATAATTTTGGATGCGAAAGTACAGATTGCAATCCATCCAAATAAAGAATATTACAGTCAAAATTAATAGACCGAGGAGGATTTTACTGATTTGTGAAGATGGTCCTACCATTTTCGTTGTTTTATAGAAAAAATATTTACGAATACGCTAACACAATATCGAAAAGTAGAGCTTGTAATTGTAAGGTAATAGGCTATAGGCCACGTTTTGACTAAGATAAACGTGGACGGCTATCAGTCTTAAAAATAGAGTCGCTTATTCCAAATACAAACAGTAAAATACTAGGACATACTTATTACATATATACAAAATATATAGTTACACAATCGCCAAGTTAATCTAATAGGTGTGGATTGGTTCGTATTGGCAAACCTGCAAGCAGGAAAGAATCAAAAATAATAGTAACAAGGTTTTTGAGCCACCAAACACTTATTACAATTCAAAATGTAAGTCATAAACTTACCTGTGGTATTTGGGTGCTTTTACCACATCCAGTCTCCCCAACAAGTATAAGGGTTTGGTACTTTTCAAGGAGATATAAAATGTGGTTCCTATTTTGAAAAATGGGTAGCCGTTGTCTTTGCGTCTGTATAGACTGAGATAGATACTTGTTGTATACAAAATCCGTGGATTCTACTGCAGTGGAGTCGTTTCTATCCAGGAAGCTCGAAGTATCCGATGGCTTTAAGAATCGAGGTTTAAAATCACTCATAACGGAACACAATCGTTCTGTACTGAAGATAATCACTTGTGCGTAAGTTTGATCAGGCCATGTGTGAACTTGATTTTATCTATTCTTGGTACTACGTACTAGAATCTGGAATTTTAGAGAGATAAGCATGAAGAATAATTGATAAAATGTAAAAGATGATTCAGGACATTTGAATGCTATGGCACTTACTTTCAGCATTGTTTTTAGGTTAGAATATTCATAAACTGTGCAAAAGTGTAATTTAAAGACCTGGAAGATCATTAATTACGTCACACCAACTACATGCACGTTTCTGTTATCAAAAATATTGCATTCTTCAATCTACAAACCACAATGGCGTAATTTAATTGGACTTAATTATCGCAATTGCGCCATCTATTGCATAGTGATTGCATCTATTTTGTTATTTATAAATATGTAAAATGAAATCATATACATGATGTTTATAAAATTTTGCAACGGGGGCTTAGAAGTCCCGTACTTAAGTAGACCGGTTAAGCCAAATATACCTCATCAAACAATGAATAAAAATTAGTCCAAAAGCACTGTCTTACAGATTTGCTATTGCTAGTCAGGGACTTGAACCGCATTAAAACAATGTTTCGGTTTTTGGTAAAGATTCAAATTGTATTAGAATTTGGATAGGATTTGGTGCTACTTCAAATTCCGGTTTCGGTTACGATTTCCAGTTATTAGCGGCATTTCTTTAATAATTTATTGATATAAATTCATTGAATTTAAAAACCAAACTTATAATTAACTGTTAGATTACGTACGCCTTTGATGGTTCTAATTTTGATAGTAATGTAATTACTTGATATTTGCACACGCAAAAAAATTTACAAAATGTAAATACAGGAAAAATTAAATAAGCATATTTAATAACTTTCTTTAACATAAGTATACACCAATAATTTAAACTTTTTGTAATTATTCCTACTACTAATGTTAGCATACTAGCGGTAAATACCGAAAATAATTCGGTTTACTGATTTCGGTTACGGTTATGAAAACTGTTAATTTCAGTTTTCGCTTCAGTTACGATGCAGAAAATTATGCAGTTTTTGTCTGGATTTCGGTTACTTACGTTTCGGTGCCGGTTTCTGTTGCTAGTATCACCGTGTTTTTCATGATTTGAAATGCAGCAAATTATATTTTGCAGGCAGCCTATATTTATTACACATTTAGTGAGAAATGAAAATCTCTGTTATTGGCGGTAAAGTTTGAAGTAGAATAATTTTTCTTATGGCATAAATAACACGGTAGAAGTTGTAATAAATTTTTTAAAAGTATATAGTGTTAAATAAAATATTTTAATACCTAAAACTAAGGAAATAGAAGTACCAACTATTTAGGGTTGAGATGTAGGGACGTAGGGTTGTAATGTAGGGTGTTTCGTGTACCAACTCAAGAAAATGTAACTACACGCATGCTATATTTTAAAAATTTATTATGTGTACATGGTAGCTTATAACGACTTTTATTTCTTATGATAAAATTAAGTTTTTTTGCTCTACGTTGTTAATTTTTATTTGTATAATTACAACTACCACATAACATTTACAATAATAATTATAATAACAATTAATTATTAATTAATATTTCTTAAAGAAGAACATGGGACTTGAAATTATGTCGCTCAATATAAACAAACTACACAGTATCTTGTGTTGTGTTGGCATGTCATAACTATTTACAAAATAGAGCAGCAATCTTCAGGTAAAATTTGTAAGAATTTAGATAACAGTTGTTGAAATAATCCAAAATCTAAATTTTCAGTGCCTCATAACCTTCAGAAATGTCGTGGTTAAATTTTAACGAAAGTTTGAATTCAATCAAAGGACAACTTTCCAGTTTCGCAAGTGGTGTTTTGGCTGATGGAATCGTCGAAGAAACAGGTATTTTGGCCTCTAATGCATTTATAAATAAGTATTATTGTTTGCAGGAAGTTATTTGATTGCAATAATAATAATAGTAATAATATAACCTCACTTTTTGTTACTGCATCAATAGCCTTGTGTTTTTAATAATAACACAGGCAAATGTATTGATAGGGTATCCAAATAGTAGGAGTTGTATAAAAAGAGCTGTACTTACGTAATTGTAATTATATTTTGTTCGTAATAATTTTTTTCTTTGTAGAGAACGACGTTACTCCTACGAAGAATAAAATTGAAGATTTGGATGAACGAAAACAGTCTCATCATATTCCAGAGGTAGGATTTTGAAATTGTCACTATTTGAATAATTGTAGTCATCTGAATGTTTGAAAAATGTAATAATTCCATGTTAATTTATTGAAGATAATTTATTGAAGTAGGAGGTTACCCACACATGTAGGTAAAGTGATAATAATAACAATATATATTTATCTATTAATTTCAGATTGAGGTTTGAAGTTTGCCAACCTTGGTAAACTTAATTGTTAATATCTGTTTTATTGAGTGAAGTTTTAGCAGTTGAGTAGTGATAATTGCAAAATAGTATATTTCATTAGGAGTCTGGAAAATCCATTTCTGGACGTGTAATGAATGATACTTTTTATTATACTTATCTGAAAACAACGCAAAAAAGGATAAGAAGTAAATTTAGAACATTTTATTTTGAAAGTAATAATCAAGATGACTGGAAGAGCATGGTGTTGTCACTCGAGTTTGATATGGGCGTCACGAAATGTTTAGCGGAGAGATGGCGCAGCAGATCATAGTTGCTAAAAAATGACATTTATGCGTCAAATTTGAAATCCACACGCAATGCTACTCTAACCCTGCTTTGTTTTTATATTATTATAAGAACATTATAGTGACAACTATTCTCGATCATATTTTCCTATAATTCATTATTTATTACAATATTGAAAAGGTTAATATTTAATATAGCCTGAAAATTTATATCTTCACACTGATTATCACTGTAGCGAGCACTGTAGTTATGGACTTCATCTTCGGGAAAACGATCGTTAATGCGACGAAGCGGTAAAACTTGGTTTTGATTTTCTTGGCAAATTCGAAAAAAAAACAACAGATTTCACTGCACTCAGTTTTGACATCGATAAGGCCCCCAAAAGGCTTATTTCAAAGCAAAAACACAAAATTGGTTCTGTAAAGCAATTTGATGCGCCTGATTTGATGTTTATTATGTGCATGGGTCACAGTGGAATGCTACAGTTTATGTAGTTATGGAATGGAATGACTAAGGCATTGTTATTAAAAAAAACATGAAAAAATTAATAATTCACCCGTATGAATCATACTTTATTGCTTACTCTAAGTATTTCCTTAAATACTATAGAGTACTAATTTTTATTGCAATTATTTAGTGAAACTAGGCAATAGCAGTAGCAAAGTATAAAGATGTAATCGAATTAGAAGACCACGAAGTAACTGCGCAATTTTAACAATTAATGCAGTGCTTTAATGTCGTTTCAGTTAACAGTTGCCTACGAGGGTACCATCTACCTGCACATATTATAATTGTGTAACATACAAACCGCATAAGCACAAAATGATAAACGTAATTTAAAACATTAAAAATAGAATAGAAACAAAAATCAGTACATAATAATACATTAAAATTGTACTGTATTGACAAAATCTATGCGAACAGTCACTCTAGACATAGTGCATCTCTTTAACATTATAATTAGTAATAAAAACAAGTATTTTAAGTGCTTCAAAAGTTTATTATTTACTTGTGTGCAGATAGCGATTATCTTACAAAATTTCAGAAGGATGCCTGCCTATTACACAGATCACAATAAACATTGTATAATATTCATCTCTAACCTAAGATTTAAATATCTAATGGTAGCTTGTATAAACCAGGATTAAAACACATGAAATACGTAAAAAACATGAAAACATTAAAATCTACGTTAACTAATTTAGTACTTTTTTAGCATGCTAACTTAAGCATTAGACAAGCATTCCAATAAAATATACTTTATATAAACATAAATTCATTAAAAAAATCTTTTACATTAGAAAACAACTAATGAGTTTTGCAAGTCTGCAAAAATTTTAATTAAACCATAAAGTCTCATTAAACAAAATTTTTACAAATTCCATATTCTCAAAAACTAGATTACTGCATGTCTGTATGCTTTGAATAAATACAAGCAGCTTTCACTAAACAAGTAGTCACTATTATATTTGTCGTTGTCCTACTATGATGGCACCTCGACAAGGAAATCATAACACGGGGTCCTCCATCTGGTAATTCTGCCACTGCGATGGTGACATACAAGTTGCAGTTGAGGAATCACCGCATATTTTTGTGGTTATATGTGGCGATGCACACAGGATGATTGATAACATGTTGGGATGCACTTTCAGTACAGATTAAGAATCTGAAAATAATAAAAAGTTCCTATAAATATTTGCCCAAAAACGCTTCGTTACCGGGCAAGTTGCAGTCTACAGAAGTGGGAACAGTATTACCTTTTCCATACATTTAATTTCATAAGCAGCTTTTATGGACGCATGCTTATAGAATTTACTTTCAAAGTTTTGTGGAAACTATTCTATTCTATCGTATTAAGAAAACACTTATTAGACCTTCAAGGCAATTGAATTTTAGAAAAGCATGGTATTATCTCGAAAACTGTTAGATTTAGAGATTTACAACATGACTACATTTATTTGGTCAATTTTGTATGGAGAATAAGATTTTATATCCAAAAGTTCAAAAAAATGCTAAAATCTAAAATATGTACAAGAAAACATTACGTGACCCCCCCCCCCCGTATGAGACACCTCTGTTCTTATTCAAACCAAAATTATTACAAATACATGAATAACTAATTAGGTGAATAATGCTCACATATGAAATTGTAAAATTTGAGTGCAATTACTGCAAAAGATATCTACAAAAAGTGATTAGCTTGGTTCATCTTCAAGAAGCTGTAACCCTATAATGAAGAGTTTTCAGGCCCATGTTTATGAGAACTTTTTCGATTATATTTAGATTCTGTATCTATCCTGAAAATTCGTTCCACATGTTATGAATCACACTGTATAGCATTGGTTTGGGAAACGAAAATTGTGCAGACTTCATTCAAATGAAGTAAAGGGGCTCTTTTAACTTTTCCTTCATTCGTGTTGTTATGAATCCTAAAAAATATTGCAATCATTATAAGAGACATAGTTAAATATGATCTGAAAAGAAATACCTATTTAGAAATCGTAGAGTATGCTAAATTGTAGTTTTTTAGCATTAGTGTAACTTTAAATTAAACCATCTTTTTCCATTGTAACATGTAGCTGCGCACTAAAATACAAACGATGTTGATTGTTTAAATTACAGCTAAAGGAAATTTTTATATGTTGTGATTATTATCAACAGTGATCGGAAGTACAATTCTTTTAACTGCCTGAAAATAATTCATATAAGTATTTCTCAGCTTCTTAACTGTGTTTTTACTAGTTAAGGTAGTTCTGTATGTACACGTACGAGGTAAAAGTTTCGACCGTAGCGTACAGTAAAATCCTATGCTTGTACATGTACGGTGCTGACGCTTACAAACTTTTGACAGAGCTTGTACACTCTGTATGTCCTACACACTCACACCTCATGCATGGATAGGTCCCCTACACGTATAGAGAGCGGCGCTGTAATCGTGGCAACACCGCAATTCTCGAGTATTAGTAATCTGCATGCAGCTGAAATGTGTGTAAACCACAACTCCGTAATGGCACAGATGTTTATGCGGGTGTGTTTGGTCATGCTACTTTTTTACTGCATAAGTAGTTGCGGGGTCGAATCTTGTTTGGAACCAAAATTTTTTATTTTATTTTATAGTTTCCTTTTAAAACACTGTTGTTGCGTTTTGCTGCTAACGCGAGGTTATTTGTTAAGAGCAGTTATATTTTTAAAGAAAAAATACGAAAACAAATTAGCATTCACTCACTGATTGACGGCATACTAACCACGCAAATCTGGTAATAAATTAAAAAAAAGGATTTGTTGTTTTCTATTGAATGCAATTTATTAGCAATGAAAAAATCGGCTTTAACAATATCACACTCGCACATATGCGAGCCAATATTACATGATATTGCGCAATTCAGGATCGGCAGGAAGCTTTAATTTCGTTTTGGATCAAACTTGCAACTTGTTGATTGAAAAAAAGTTTATTGTTATTATTTTTAATATTTGTTCAAAAATTATTTATGCATT